>JAAGNO010028449.1:39332-65358 GCA_033439905.1 Ceryle rudis | reverse complement strand
GGGGTGGGGGGGGGGGGGGGGGGGTGGGGGGGGGGGGGGGTGGTGGGGCGTGTGGTGGGGGGGGGGTGGGGGGGGGGGTTTTGTTTTGGGTGGGGTGGTTTTGTGTTCGTGGGGGGGGGGGGGGGTTAGTTTGTTCTGTTACTGCGTTCGCTGGAGCGTGGGATCGTGTGATGTAAAGAGAAGCGGGCGCAGCTCTTCGGTCACATACACCCTTTAACCCGGGGGTAGCCTCTAAATCTGGAGCGAGACGTGGGGAGCAAGTGTTCTTCAGTGTGGCTCTTGAGCGACCCGGCTGGTGCCACTGAAGGCGGATGAGGTAGAGGAGCCTTTGCGCTTCTTCAAGTAACTTGATCTTGGTGGGTGTTGTGGGGTTTTGGCGTATAGTGAGAATTGTACTTCTGCAGCTGTAAGAGAGTATCTTCCTCCTTGAATTTCTGGGACTAATTTTGAAGCATATGCTGTATATTGCCAATTTTCACATCCATCCTCTTTGCAAACCTCTTTTACTCAGATGATGCTGGTTTGGAACAAGGGGGGGGTCTTTCTCTTTGATCCCCCCTTCTTCCCCCCCCCCTTTTTTTTATTTCCCGGCTGAAGAACTGTTCACTATAGTTTCTGTGTTAGTTGACTTGCAGTCAGTCTTCTTTAAGTGCTCTGAAAGCAGAGTGTATATCCTGTAGGCCCTCGCACTCGAGCAGTGGCAGCCTGCAGCTCAGTTCTTGGCAGTTTGACTAGGATAATAGCAGTGCTGTAGTAAATGCGTTGAACAAAAAGCTCGCTTGAAAGCAGAAACACTTGAGGATTCATACTGAAGTATTTTATGTAAATGTTAGCTTAAAAGTGAAGTGATATTGCGGTATCCCTTAAATTCAGACTCCTTTGGCCTTTGGTTGTTCAATATCTTCCCCACCCCCTGCCTTGTGTTAACTAGAAAAGTCCCACATTCCTCAAAACTGATCTGCCTTTATCATCCCTGATTCTATTAAACCTGGGTAAGGTCAAGAGCATAACTGGATTGGGGCCAGAAAATATTAAATGTTACATGGTTATTTGGAACAGCTTCTTTTCTTAGTGCTGTTGTCCATGTCCAGAATTCCACCACTTCCTTTCTCTACCCGGCTGGCTCCTTTTTTGTTACTTTGAGATCAGGCTGTTACCTTACCTCCTGTCTTTGCTTAAACACCTTTGCCCGTATGGTGTGATTTGCAGATGGGAGCCACTGGCTTTGGCTTTCTTAAAGCAAGGTTTATGGCTGAGGTTCTGTAAAGAATGTGCATGTGTACCTTGGAGATTGGAGCCTGTGCAGGACATTTAATAGATGTAAAGTCTGGGGTACTGGTAACAAAACAAACAAAAACCCAAGAGGGAGGACACACTACTTGCTGCGAAATGTTTTCTCTCAGAAGATGGTAAATTCTACAGGCTGTCCAACAGGAGAGAAGTGGTTCTGAAATGAATTTGTCTTTTGTGCTGTTATGTCTTAAATCCAGCCTGTGTAGAATGTTGCTTGGACTGATGTTTGTTTTGGGCGACCTTTTATTTTGCAAGAAGTAAGAGGGTGGCTCTAGAAACAAGTTACTTCTTGCCTTTTTTATAAGTAGCAATACGGTCTTTCCTGTGTTATAAGGTTCATAGTAACAATACAGGCTATTCCCATTCCTTTTGTATCTCTTGGGATTTGTGGCAAAGTCTTCCAATATGACAGAGAACTTTGTGTGTTCTCAAAGTACAGTTTTGAAGTACATTGTGTTGCTGGTTGTTAAATATATGTGTGTGTATTCACTCACAGGTTTTTGACAGCTGCCTGTGCTGGTGTTTAAACAATAGTCATGTTATGCAGAATATGGGTAACTAAGTAGGTTATAAGTTTGCTGTAAAATCTGTATATTCAAATCTTGTGTGTTTTTAGTCTTGCTTTTTTTTTTTTTTGTCTTAAATCAAAACATTCATAGCTTTACACTTCATGTAGATTGTTGCATAAAGTGCTTCTGTATTCTCACAAACATCAAGAAATTGGTGGAAGGTATTTGAAAAGAACACTCTTATGCTAGAGTTCATACTTGAAATCTTTTTTTCTCGTGTTACAATTACCACTCTGGGATGCTAGCAGTGAAAACACGGGTTTTATTTACTTCTTTTGAGTCCTCCTTTCAGACAGCTGTCAGTGAGAACTCAAGTGACTGATGTTTAGCTCTATCAGATGTGGTTCCCAGACTAAATCTGGTTTTCCTCTCATCTCGTGTTAGTGTAATTCTAAAGTTTTGAGAGCTATTGCTGAGTAACATGGAAACAGGCACATATTGACTTAATTTCTTGAAAAGGTTTTAATTAGAGGTCAGATATAAAAACCCTGCAACAAACAAATCCTTATTGGGTCACTTTGAGCTCTTACATGAAATGGCAGCAGAAATAATTTAGGAACACTCTAAAACTCTTAATTTTGAACATATTTCTTTAGCATCTGAACTACAGTGATTCTTGTCTTCCTGAGTAATAACTTCTGTGTGTATTAGGAAGACGTAAAATTGAACAAATGGAAAATTAAATGGAAAACAAGATGGATACCTGGTTTAAATTAGTCTTTTTCAGTGTAGGAGAGGAAGAACTTCTGTGGAGATGCTCAAGTAGGTATTTCTAAAAGCTCTCGTTTTTCATGTCCTGCTCCCCATATTCGGGCAGTAGTTGTTCATCAGATAATCTGTTGAAGAAGGTGGCTATTCAGAGACTGAACAACTTGAAAACCTTCAGGGTTTGCGTTGTAGGTTTAAATTCTTATTTCCCCAATCCAATTCTTTTGTAAATTTATATTCTTGCTACCATCTAGAGTTTCCTAAGGCAGGAGTTTGTTGCTTCCTTTGCACTTAGTGTTCCGGACGCAGGGATGCAAGGCTTGTGACTGGTGTGACTTTTGAGCATTAGATCTGATTAAAAAAGGACCCAACCACACAAGAAAGAGTATCAGACAGCCAAAAGCACAGAAAAACCTTCAGATGGCTTGATCTGGTTGTGCATTAAAGCAGACACAAGGCAGGCAGCTGTAATGACCTGTGTGTGTTGTGCTGAAGGGTGCATTATGAACTACTAACATTTGCAAGGGGATGTTTTGAAAGCTGCTTCAGAGGGATGTGGTGTTGGGGGGAGATACAGGGCATCGTGTATATGGGAGAAACAATTTCAGAGATGCCAGGAGAACTTCAGAAACGGAATGCTTTCTGGTTCTAACAGTACTGCAAATCTGGAGATGCCTGATCACTCAGTGTCAGTGGTTCATAGATGAAGAAGAAATTGGAGAATAGCTTCTGGGATCTGATTTACAAAGTTTGAATGCCATTTTTGTCAAGTAAAAATCAGAATGGAAGAGGTAAACAATAAACGATGAAGGTAGAAGGCTTTGTTAGAGCACATCTAAAATTTCTTCAGGTCTGCAGCAGTCAGCAGCTGAACTGGTAAAGCTCTCAACTCTCCTGTATGGGATTTCCTTTCTCCCCTATGACTTCAAGACTTTTTTTCCTCTACTTTTCTCCATTGGTCCCCTGACCCTTTTTTATTGTGTTCAGTGTGTAAAGGGTATATAGGAAAAGTTTAAGTAGTTTTTGTTAGCTTCCTATTGCACTGAAATTTGTTTTCTATTATTACTATTCTTTTTTTTTTTTTTTTGTGGGAAGGGGAACTGACAAGCACTCGACTTGGTTTCATTTTGCTGCAGGGTTCCAATTTCATGGAGTGTGATATAGGTCAGTTTAGAGATTAATCCTTAAGATTAATTTTGACCCTTTCCCTGCCCATGGAACTGTAATTTAATTCAGTTTAAGACCCTGGACTAATTTCCTTCCTTTTGACCAAAAGTGTGTAAGTAAAATGTGTGCATCAGTTGTCCTGGAGACAGTAATGGGAGATTACATCTTCTTCGCCACTTCTATCATTCTCAGTTGTGTTGCTGAATAATACATTTAGAAACATGCAGACAGTGGCTCTGTCAAGAGTCCTTAAATGTGGCACTTTTGCAGAGGTTGTAGTGGTAGAGCCAAAGCTGTTCTCACTGTTTGGGACAGTAAGAAAGAGGTCAGAGGGCTCTACTGACTGCTGACTGCTCCTGCTTCCTGCTGCCATGCTTGGGGTTTTTCATTGTTTACCCACACATGAAAATGTGCAATTCCTGCTTTTGTTTTATTTCATTTGGGGGAGGGGAGAGGGAGCAGACCATCTGAGGCTGTAAAGTCTGGAAGGCAGAGGTAATTTTTCCTTTGGTCCCATTGAAGTTCCTGGGAAGGATTTGAAGCAGCAGCTGATTTTTTTTTTTAATATGGGAAGGAGGAGCTGCTGCTCTTTCCTGTTTTCTTGCTGCTAGGATAGCAAATAATTTGGTTGCGAGGAGTTAGCTCGTTGAGCAGAAGCTCAGAATGATCTTTTGTGTAGATGTGAACACACCTCTTTAACCAGGCACCTAGGGTTTTTTTTTCTCCCAGGTCTTTCTTAACACTTCAGGGAGTGTTTACTGATCTAGTCTGGGATGTACAGTAGCCAATAAGGTCTCCTATCCATCAACACTTCTTGAGTCTGAGTTGTATCCAGTGGTGGGAGATTCAGATCAGTCAATACCTGTTTCATTCTCTCTGTTACAGGTTTTCTGCTCAGTGTGAATGCCGAGGCGTTTGTCCTCAGTCACATTCTGTAGCATGATCTTTAAAAGAGAATTTTCTCTTACCGATTTTAGGCAATCTTGTAAATTTTTTTTCTATGAAAGATAGCGTGAAAGCATAAAATGTGTTGCCATTTTCTTATTTTCACAGAGGAAGCTATTCTTGATATCTTTTTTTTTTTTTGCACTAGGCAGTTGTAATCTGTCCTTTGAGGCGAAAGTTGTCTATGTTCTCATTTAGAACACTGGAATTTTCATCGCCCACTTTTTTCCAAGTAAAGGTTAATACAGAAAGGAGAAAAATGAAGTTAGTGTTTAACAGAGTACAGTTCCTTTTTTTTTGTTGTTAATTACCAGCTGTTTACCATTTTTTTTCCCCCTGCTATTGCTTGTAAACTTTTCTTCAAGCAGAAATTCCCTTTGCTAGTGACTGAGTGCTCTTGTGGTTCCTCTGTGCCTGTTTATACCTCAGGTTTTCACAGTCTCCCTCTCCCCTTTGCTGCTTTACAGATGCTGTTCTGTAGTGGAAGCTGTTGAAAGGCAGAGATACATCATAATTGATTTTTCAGCCTAGGCAGTAGCACACACAAGTAACACTGTGTAACAGGTACCTTCATAGTTCGGCGGTTGGAACTAACTCTTAAACTTCATACTTCTTTAATTTTGTGTTAGTCCTTATTTCCTTTTCTTCACCCTTTTCCCCATCAAGTTCTGAAACTTGATGAAGGTGTTCTGGTATTTTTGCCAATGCCTAGGACCTCTTGTGCCTGGTACCACTGTTTTTCTTAACCAGTGGTGGAAAGAGATAGGAAACGCTGATAGAAGCACAGTATTGGAAGTCAAGAGGCAAAACAATAATTTCTGCCTTTCTGTAGCTTATTTATTTTCCTTTTGGTGAATGAACTAATTTAACTGCTGTGCTGTTCGTTATTCCACTTTAAAATAAGGACAGTACTTTGCTCAGGCTGTGTCCACTGGCACATAAACACATGGCAAGTCTGAAGAGCTTGCTATAGAGGGGTTTGAAGTATCCCTCTAAGGAAAAGCAGAAACCATAATGGTGGATCAAATTTATTTGTTTAAGGTGCCATGTTACTTCTTGGAGTGAACCACTGCAGTTAATTCACGTTCGTCAGTGTATTTGTTAACCTTTCGTGTTAACCTAACTCAGAACTGCATCTGCATTTACTAAATAAAATGCACTTGAGAATTATCTCATGGCGGGGGGGAGGCTGGTTGATTATATCTGTATAAAAATGCACATCCCAAGTGATGAGCCGTAAGTCGGAGGATTTTAACCTCCAAGTTCCATTTTTAATTGTATTGAATTACATTGATTTCAACTGTATTAAATTATTTAATTTTGTTACATCTTAAACTAGTTTTCCCTTGCCAGCCTGCACCCAGGAAACCTTTACACCTGCTGACATGTAAGGTCTCTTGCTTGCAGTGAAGCTCTTTGCAAATGTTACAAATTACAGCTTCTGTTCTGACTCCTGCGTTAACAGCACCATTATGGGAATGCTGTTAATTAATGGCTAAAGAAGGAATTCTGAATTTTTATCAGCTCTCATTTTCTATTTCAGGCTTAAGCACTATATCCTAAAGGCTTCTAGATTCCAGTGGGTTTATTAATTATCTTGTCATTTTGTATAAATCACAAAGCTGGCTGTTTTCTGTACTTGTTCTGGTGCCTCTCAACTCTACAGCCTCTCTTCCTTCTCTGTGTTTAGTGAAGTTTGAATGTTGTTGTTAAACTGTTTTGAGCAGGTATTTGGTGATTAACTTAACCTTGTTCTGCTGGTGCAGAAAAAGAAATGCTCTACTGTGGTGTAGCAAGGGGGTAAAATACTTGGAGTAATTTTTCTATTGAATTCAGTACTGGTGAGATGCAGTTAGAATGTTGTGTTTATTTTGGGGCACTGTTCATTGGAAAAGGATTTTTCTCTCTTTTGGATGCTTTCAGTAGCAGAAGATATCGGAAGAATATGACACATAAGAATTGAACAAATTAACATCTTAACTTTTTTATCTCCTTGTAGTCTTAAGCTATGCGCATTAAACTACTGCAAGGATAAAGAAGATAAAGGCTTATGGGGGCTAACCCAAGAAATAGTTACTTAAATAATAGGACTGAAGATTTGGGTTGCTTGGGGAGGAAGCCTTCTTAAACTAACAACCCACTGAAGTAGATTAGGGAGGGGCCTGTCACTGACTGTCTTTAAGAACAAATTAGACATGTGCCTGAAAGGAGCTGCTGTTGATCCCTACCTCAGGAGTGTCAGACTGACAAGATGACCTCTTGAATCCTACGCAGCACTGACTTTAGTGATGCTAACAGGTAAAGAATGTGGGGTTATTGTTTCCAAGTTTATGCAGTTAGTCAAAATGTAGTTGACAGAAACCCCAGCAACTGATGGCTTTTTCTGAGCTCTTGTACGTGAGTCCTCTCTTCCCTTGCCTGAGACTGCAGCTTGGATGTAAATCTGTTGTAGGCAAAGCATCTTGTATTTTCTTTGTGGGATGCTGTTCTCAGTTACATCTGTAAAGGTCACGGAAAGCAGATCTTTTCTGTAAGTGAAATTGTCATGCACTTCTACAGATAGTTGTTACCTAGATGGGGCTTGAAAAATTATAAACTGGTTACTGGTACTAGAACAATTAGTGTATTTACCATTTTGTCATACACTTACAAATTTTGTGGAAGAAAGCATGCAAGATTCTGAGACGGTGCAAGCAAATTAGTAATGTGGCCTTAGAGGATGACTTTTCTTATTCCTTTTGGTATTGACCTTTAATTAATGACTATATTTTATTACCTATTAATATACTCAGCTTTGTTTTCAGAATAATAGGAACCTCTGGTGAATCTGTACTTACTTTTCATGTCTATCTTTCACTCTTTTAATCTGTTAGCTTATATTTGAATGTTGCACCAGGAGGCTTCCTCTTCACTAACTCAAATTAACCTGCTTTAAAGCGAGTCAAAAATCTTTCTCAGCACTTTGACATGGAAGGAGTAAGTCATTATTGAAATCGGGGAACAGAATTAAGTAATCTTTGGTGAAAGTGTGTGTATAGAGGCAAATCAAAATGAGGTCTGTGTGCCTTTCTGTACTCAGTACAGCCTCTGCTGGAAACTACTGTTAATGATGTGTTCTGCATTTGAGACTTTCCTTAAGAGACTAAAGAATAAATTTGTTGATCTGAGAGATTTTAAAACACTGTATTAAAATTCAGAGGCAGAAGCTGCTGGAATTAACACTTGAGTGCTACATCTGAATTTTCAGGGAGCCTTTAAGGTAAAAGTTGAAGCTAAGAGAATACGTCTATGCAATGTGTATAAACTCTTGTAAGCTATTTGCTTTTGCCTGGGAACTAAGTGTCATTAAAAACCCAAACCCTATGGGAAGCAAGGAAATGCCTCTTGCTCATTGTTTGTATTGGATTCTGTTTAATCATTTATAAAAGCAACTGGTCAGACTAGATCCTGAATCTTCATTATCAGGATAATCTGATAATTTCAGATTTATGTGGATTTCTTGTTTAGCCCTGCCTTTAAATTGTGTGATTTGTGGCTAAGGGAGGATCTCCTCCTCCGAGGAGGATAGCACTGTTACTCTGTACCTTGGTGCATCCACTTAGATTGTTTTGAACATTTTAATTAATTAATTGGTGTTTATCTGGAAACATCAATCCATTTCCACGAGTGAATAATATTCCTGTTATCTTGCCCATGTATTTTGATGATCCAGTTTAAGGATTGAAGTTTATAAGAGAAATAGGGGGGGAGAATAGTATATGGCATTTGCTTCTCTTGTGGGAATAGCCTGACTCTTCTTGAACGCTTTGTGAATATTAGATTGAGTTTACTACCCACTTGTATCCCTTGGGTTGTGGACGGTAACAAAAAATTACAGTGGTTCCGAATATGGTAAACTTGGCTGAAGAATGGAGTCAAAAGAAGGAGGATATAACACACTTCTATTCCATTTTGTGCCTAGAGTTCACATCAGTATGTCATTTTGATAAGAAATCAAGCATTAGTAGAATGGATTTCATTCCCTTGTTGATGGAAATTTGTTACCTACCTGAAATTACAAAACAACCCAGTGGATTTCTTTAGGATTGTGGGCACCTTTAGAAGAAGATTGTGTGCGGCATAGTTGATAAATTCTTAGATGGGGGGTTAAATGAAATGGAAGTTTAGTTGTGTCACAGGCTACAAGCCCCTGCTTATTCAGCCTCTGTAGAAGGGGGAAGAGTTTCTTTGTGTGCTGGCAGTGCTGCTGGTCTCACGCTGTTTCACTGCTTTCAGCAGCTAGTTGTAGGCTTTGCTCTCTTTTCATCAAAAGAGGAGAGGGAGTTCTTAGACAGGAGTGTGTATCACTGGCTTCATTTTTCAGTTGAATCAGCTTTTTCTTCTCTTAAAGGCAAACAGAACCTTTAAACTTTCATAATATGAGAAAAGTATTGAGCACAGGAGTTTCCCTTCCCTAGGGAACAAATTTTGGACTTCTGTAATGTATTTATCTGTGTGGCTTTTTTGAGATAAATGGGGATTGCATTGAAGTTTGTTCTTTCAAAAGTCTTTGTTAGTTCTGTTGAACTAGGTCTTGAACTACAGTATTCTCAAGTGGGAGTAAGAACATTGGTCATGTTATACCAAGTAGGAAATCACAGAGTGGAAGTACAGGGAAGGGTGAGGACTGTAGCAAGTTGTGAAAATAAATGTACAATAAAGCACACTTGTTTTCTAATACCTTCCCCTTGAAGTGGATAGAAGTAGTAAAATAAGGCAAGACCTTGTGGATTGGTGAGTCGAAATCAGTTATGGAAAGGCAAGATGAAAGTGGTGAGCCTTGGGAAAGGATTTGAAGCATAGTGTAAACGAAACGGGGAGGGGGGAACTGTGGGCATACAATGGGAGCACTTAGAGCACAGCTGTCACTTGAAATGCGATAGGTTTTTGGACTCGGTCTGTTACAGCAGTTTGAAGTGTTCCGTGTTGTTAAATCTTAGTCTTTATAGCTGGCTTTGTGTGACGGCTCTTATGAGTAAGGAGGTGGTAGTGAGTATGGACTCCTTTCCTTTTTTAATTTTTTTTTTTATTTGGTGTTTTTAATACAATACAGAATTGAGAGCTTAGTGGAGTATGCCTTTCTATCCCCAGTTAAGTTGTAACAATCTAGTTAAAAGTTCCTATAGAACGGCTGGTGGTGGCCACGTGGGTATGGTTTGTGATGTGCTAAGGATCTCTTCTTGAGGGCAGCAGGTCTGTTTCAAATTCTGCTTTGTGGACTGCGTTTTTCTGGTGTCCAAGCCCCTAAGCAATGTTAAGATCAAGTTAGTGCTTGTACACCAATTATCCCAAAATACTAAGGGTTTCAAGTCTACTAAATCCACACAGCATTGTGTGGAAGTAGTGCCTTTGAGTTGGTATAGAATTTAGGAACTGCCAGGACAACCAGCAGGAACAGAACCATTGCAGGTAACTTAGAATTAGGTCTCATCTCTGCTAAAGAAAATATTAGTTGGGTCCATAATTTGATGTTACTGTTCTCTGCCTGCACTGGCAGAGCTCTTGAAATCTTTTCTGTCTACTGTGATCTTTTGTGGAGTTTCCCTGTGACTTACGGTAGTGCCAGAGGGGCAGCATTAGAGACCAGATCTGATCACATTCAGTGCTTTCTAAGGATAAAAATGTTGCATCACACTGAATTCACTGCTGGGGATCAGGGGTTGGAGGATAGGGAAGTGAAACAAGTAATGTTGATCTTTAGTGGTCCATCTTTGGCTTTCTAAGGCTTGAGAGGTTGAATCACTATTGAAATGGAGTGGATGATCTGGGAGAGGGTTAGGAAAGGAATTTGAAGAGTAAATTAATGGAGCAATGAGAAAAGAACAAAGAGGACATTTTCTTGAACATGATCAAAGAGTTTTAAAAGGTTGCTGAAAACATATGGAAGGTGAGGAATGAGCTCTATGCCTAGATGATACTTTTTTTTTTTTTTCCCAATATTAGTAATTGGTTTATATCTTCAGTGTTGTGTTGGTGGAGAATTCAAGCTAAGGAGGGAATGAACTGATAGTGGAAGACAAAACTGAAAATTTCAGACAGTATATATGGAGGCTTAGATCTACAAGTAAGGCACTCTATCTTTCAATGGAAAACCGGGTAGGATTATGTGTGATTTTTTAAGAGGCGATAAGGTAAGGCGTAAGAGGAAATAAGGTAAGATAGATAAGGAAACAAATAAAACTGGGCCAAATGGGTGACTTACAGCCAGTTGGAAAAGCCTAAAATGGGATAGTTTTCCACCACAAAAAAGTGTGTTAAACTTCACATTTCATTACTGTCAGTTTACTGAAAACCTTTGCTTTGTGGAGAAGGGTAGAGAAGTTTCAAAAGCTATGAAAATTTCGGGTTTTTATTTACTTCACAGAGCAGGTGTATTTTTTTAAAGAAACAATTTTGTAAGATAGATATCTTTCTTAGAAAATTTGAAATAGAAGCACAAGCCTTTGCTTAACCCAAACCACTTTTTATGCTTAATCTCCTTTTGCCCACTTTAGAAGCTTTCAGAGTTTATCCCTATTAGAATGAGACTAATTGATGTTTTAAGAAGTGTTACAGCTGGTCCAACTTGAGTTGAGTGTAGGAGAGTTCACGTCGCCACTTGCTTCCTCAGTAATTGATGAATGAAGTACATCAGTAAGTAAGCTGTGAAAACAAATCTTTGGAAGATGCACCTGGAAATGGCTGTCAGTGGAAGGGGGATGAAATTTGTTTGGATTGTCTCTGACTGCACTACTCTCTTAGTAACTAATGAGCAAAAGAGAAGCTGTTCTCTGGCTCTGGGGTTGCTGTCCAACAGCCAATCACAGCAGCATGAGGGGTTTTTTTCCTCTGAATTTTACACGCATGGGTAAATCTATTGAAAATCAGTGGAATAACTTGTTAAATTTTCCACACATGCTTGTAAATGTTTGCATTATTGATGCCTAAGCAATTAAAATAATATTTTTCTAGTATTTGCGTTTGGTGCATTTTTGATGTTGAATGTCAGTAAGTCTGGTGGTATTACACACACAAATTTCTTTAACAAATGCTTTAAGGCTGCTATCAACATAACTTCCCAGGGTGAAGAAAGATCGTTACATCGGCCTTGGAAATTAAAAGCAGCTTTTGCTGTATTAGAAAATATCTTTGATCAAATCAATAACTGCACGGGTTAGTCTGAGGAACAGTCTCATGAGTGATTTCCCTTTTAATAAAGGACTTGTCCCGATGTCATTCCCATTGTGTTAATCACTGGTGTTTTCACAAATTGTCCCAAATCATGACTAATTCCCTACAAATAGAGCAGACATGATTCTGGGGAAAGCTGTCGTTTGCCACTCGGTTTGGTAGACATAATGGGCCAGCTGACTTAACAGATTCTGTGTGAACTTTAAAATTAGTATTTTGAGGCAGTGCCGTTTCCTTTCGCAGTTCAAGTTCTCAGTGTTTTTCCCGATGACATGGAGGTGTGGTTTAGGTGAGTGTCTGTGGCTCGTTTCTGTGGCTTTCATGTAGAAATTTAAGTATTTTGGTTTTTATTTTTTCTCCAGTTTGTTATAGCTTAGATGAGCACTCAGAAGGAACTGTAGAGATTTTAAAAACAAAAACTTTTTTGTGTTACTTTATCTCATCATATTCTCTTCTTTTGTGGAAATCTTTGGTGGCCTTTTTGTCTGAGGAAAAACTCAAGTAGCTAAGGTGAAAAAATGTTCAGAAACAATTCTTAAAATTGATTTCTAAGTGTTTGATTTGTAAGCTTAGGCTTTCTACTGGTACTGCCTTTGTCCCTATGCTGTTTATTAGTTTGAGAGGCAAAAGGGCAATTAACAAAGTAGCAAAACCAACTCTGTAAATTAATTACTCTGGAGTTCTTTTTGGATCGATCATTTCCTTTAATTAGAAAAAAACCATAACTCTTTCTGGGCTTTGTATTCCGTGTGTGTGTTGAGCTATATCTGTATGTATTTGTTACTTCAGCTAAAAACTGTCTTGGCTGTCCTGTGATGCACATACCCTGGGGAAATAAATGCTTTTCACTAGTTCCTCCCACACACTTTTTTTTTTTTTTTTTCCCCCTTCCAGGGAAGCACTCTGTCTAATTCTAGAGCTGGATGCTGGTTGTGTTTTGAATCGCTCATCAAGGTTTTCAATACTCTCTGAATTGTTGCCATTAAATGTACGTTAGCTCTACCGAAGGTTCACTTCAGGATCCTTCTTAGCCATCTTCCTTCTTCAAAATACCCAAACTGTACAGCTTGTGAAATTCTTACTTTTTTTTTCCAGGGACCTACAGGTTTTCTGGCAACTTGCCTTATAAGGTTTCTATTTTGAGTTCAAATATAACCCCCTGGCTTCTACTTCTACAAAATTCTTCTGTGTGCTTTTTTTTTGGGATGTGTGGTATTTTTTGGTCACCCTCCACCCCAAGGACTTCCAGTTAATTAATCTGCAGTTGTAATGTAGGGTACGTACTGCAGCGCATTTCTTTGCAAGGTTGTATTGTCTCCATAATATCAGTTACTTGCTTTTAAGTTTGTTGGATATTTGACTACGTTGATGTTAAGTCAAGAAAATACACTAATCAATTCTAAATATAATAAATTCTAAATATTCTTTTCAGATTTCATGTTTCATCCTCTATTGAGCACCTGCTGCTGAGAGCTGGAAAGTCTACTTAAGGTATGTACAACAGCTTCTGATTTCACTTCCTCAGTGTGTTTTATTCTGGGTTTTAGTTCAGGTTGAGGTGGTGGTTGTTTCCTCGTAACTACTGCTGGTAATCTTGATTTTTTTAAACAGTGGGTGTTTAAAGAGAATTTCTTGTGGGTTGTTTCTCCTGCCTCCTAGAACTGGCCTTTCTCTGACATCCGATTTATGGCCCCTCATTCAGCCTGAGGGGCAGGGAGGTGGGCAGACCTGTGCAGTAAGTTACCGTGCATGGGGTGAATTTGTCAGGTTTTCTCACCTACTAAAACTATGTAGCTGGAAATTGTCTGAGTAGACTGGTGTGCTGGCTTTGCAGCGAAATGTTAATGACTCCCTATTTTCATATTCTGCTTTTTTTGTAGTGCATAAAAATTTGTCTTAAGCAGAATCTTCATTCTCGGGGCGCTTGGCCCCTGAAGCGGTTTAGCTATAAGGAGTAAAAAAGTCAGGTAACAACAGTGTTCTTTGTATTGCAGGAATCTGTTTCTGGGCTTCTTTTTTTTTTATTTTTTTCCTTGTGACCCCCTTTTTCTAGGATGAAGGGTCATATTTGCAACCTTCAGTTTTATTCCTCAGTATACTTGATATTTCCGCTTTGGCAGGCAACAAAATTAATCTCTTGCTACTTTCTCATCTTGCTGATGTGGAGGGCCTTATTTAAAACTTTTTATATCACCTGGTCTGGGTTACATTAACGTTCCCCTTGCCTCGGCTCTAATGCCTTTGAGAACAAAGGAGATGTGGCGGCATTTCACGTGGACTAGGTGTGTGATGGGATTTCAGGCTGGTACCTTGCAGTTCAACTTCAGATTGACTTTCCAGATTCTCCTTATTTTCACCTTCAGGAAACAGCAGAGGGTCACTTAGCATCTCCTAGCTATCTAAATATGAAGGGATAGATGTCTTTATTCTTCAATAACTTTTTTTGCCTAACTTCTTACTTCATGAGGGGTCTGTTTGCTAGTTAGCTTTTCTTAAGCTTCAGTTTTAAAGTTACGGTGACTAATTGCTTTCCCTTTCCTATTTCTTCCTTCCTTTTCCTGGTATGGGATGGTGTTTGTATCCTGCAGTTATTTTTCTAAGGAATTCCATCTGTGTTCACCAGTCCAAGAAATAAGTTCAGTGGTTTAAAAATTAGTCTTTGGATTTGTCACCTGAACTGGAAAAAAAACCCCAAAGGTGTGGTTTGGTTTTTTGTTTGTGTGTTGTTTTTTTTTTTCCCCAATTAAGACTAAAATCTCTTGCCTTATATACCATGTTAATTCTGAATTATGATTCGGATGGAAACCCAGACATTGCTAAAATGCTTACTGAACATGAAAAACTAAGTGTAGGAAATCCAGAAAACAAGGCAGTGGTGGTAGGGAACAGGTCACCCCTCTTCAGTTTATCATATATAAAGATCTTCAAATCAGACCTATCATTTCAGGGCTTTTTTCTGCTTCCTTTTGTTTGACCCCTTTGAAAGGAACAGCTATGACTGTTGTGATGTCATAGGCAAAAAGGCACACTCGTATGTTTTGTGAACTGAAACCATTTGTTCCTTGGAGTACATGGCCTATAAAGGGCTGAAGTGAGTCATATCCTGGTAAAACCATGACAACTAAGTCTTTATTAGCTTATTAGTACCTTTTTAGATAAGGCTTTATGGAAAACCAGCCCTGTGGAATAACATGGCAAGTAAGAAGAAACAGCAGAAGATCTGAAACATAAATTGGAAGTAATTCTGACTTGTCAGGTTTACATTGAAGAGTCTGTATTTTTTCTGGCTGGGGGTTTGGTAGGAGGAAGAGATTAGTAGTACTTTTTGAAATTAGTATTATACATGCAAATACTGGAATGGCAGTTCCAGTGGAAATGACTGATAAATGTACTGAATCTCTTGCTTACCTGGCTGCTTTGTAAACTGTTACGCTAAGTCCTGTATTCATACTTCAAAAATTTAAGTTCTTATGTGCATCATAGCAGATTTTTCATTAACTGGTCAGCTGTTTTGTTCCATAGCACCACTGCCTTGTTTGGTACCAAAAATATACTTGTCTTTTCATGGCACTCTTCAAGCCCTTCTCTTCCAGGATGGATTTTTCCTGTTAAGTTTGCCATGGTAGTGCTGGCTTGACCTATTCGTCTTGTGGGGCTATGAGTGTCTGTATTGGAGTCTCAGAACTTAGGAGCAAAGTTTTTGGTTTTGGATCCCTGCTCAGATATGCCTTTTTGTTTGTTTGTTTGTAACACTCTAGAATTTGCTCTCAAAGCAGATCTCTCACTGCTTTGAACAGCACCTGGAAGTACTTGGCAGGTCTGTTTTATCCCTTGGGTATCAAGGCATGTGTCCATGAAAGAGAAAAGCACGCCGATTGCAGACTGCTTGACTAAAAGACTCTGGTAACACCATCCAGAAACCCTGAATATAGAGATGGCACTTAGTTGCTTCTGCTCGTAAAGGATTCTAGGTCATCTTCCTGGTGCTGATTATTTATTAGTGAATGCAAAAGATGTGTCAATAGGGCGGGGTTATGAGCAACAAGTCTGCTTAGCTTTATAATTCTGAGTTACTGCTCAGGCCAGACTTTCTGTACTGGAGTTCTGCAGGTAACAGTACATGTAATGGTACGGGTATGTATTGTGTGCCTTTTCAAAGATGTCTGGCAGCCCCTGACAGAAGGTGCTAGCACTTCTACCTAGGAAGCAGCTTGCAAAAGATGTTCTTCTGATGGTAACCCTACTGCAAGTGACATCAGATGCTTTCCAACTTTACAGTTTTACTTCAGTTGAAAATAATCTAGTATTTAATGAGCAACCGTGTGGTATCCAGCAGAGTACTCGTTTAAAAACAGTATGTCAGGTTGATAAATTAATGTTCCTTTTTATCTCTTTCAGTAAGAAACTCTTTGCTAATGAAATCTGTAAGGTTCCATGATTTCTGTATGTATTGGATGTTATGTTTGTAGTCGGGTTCTGATAAGCTCAGGGCTTTTTCCCTTCCGTACAAAATCTGTTTCAAAAGCTTTCAGTTTGCACCTAAAGCTGTACAGAATAACCGCTTTATCCTCAAGTGTCAAGATAATGAGTGTATATTGCTCCTTGGCAGTAACACCTATGTGGTTATAGCTCCTCCTGGCTTCTGAAAGTGGAATTTTGCTGGGCTTGCTAGCTGGTTTATTATTCTGGGCTTTTGGGGCATGGGAGAAAAATATACTTTTCCACCAGGGTTATGCTAAACTTCAGCTTCTTCCAAGCAGGCTGTGTTCACAAGTGTGTGTGAGGTCACCAGCGGTGCCAGGCAGAACACGCTCTTCTCTCTGGCTGGGTTCTTGCTGTGAAGGGCTCTGTGCTCAGTCTGTACTGACAGGCATCAGCACAGCTTTAAAAGCAATGAACTTGAATGGGATGAACGCAAACCATGCCACGTGGTGCCTGATGCCTTCCTGAACTCTGTCCTGGCCTTTGCTCAGCATAGCTGGTGTTCCTCAGCCAGTCCCCACAGCAACTGGTGTCTTTCACGTAAGAGTAAGTGGGCTGGGGGAAATAAATTTCAGTGTTTGTGATACTCTCCTTAATTGTCTCATCCCTCAGTGCATCTTAATAAAACCTCAGCCTGTCTGGATTATTTCGGAATAAGTTACCGAGGTAGAATGAAGTAGAGTTTTAGTTTTCCCTCTGGAGGTGCCAAAGGTCTTCTGTAAACCAAAACAAATAATTTGTTTTGGTTGCTAGCCCTTCTGGTAAATGTGAATAGGGAAATATAAAGCAGAAAACAAAGTCTGACTGTACATAGTACTCCTTTTGTAATATGACTTGGATGGATCTGTAGTAGTACGTTCTGACTGCCAGGAATAGCCATGTAATGCTGCTGCTACCTTCCAGACTCTTTAAATGGCAGATTTCTGAACGATTTACTTGGTTAAATATCCATGAAGGTTTTCCCCCTGCCTCAGGGCATTAGCCTCTATGCTGCAGCTCTGTTTCAGCTTGGAAATGTTGAGACCTTTTCACAGAATACATTCTTCTTCTTGTCATGGGGCAGCTAATTCTTTTTTTCCTTATCCCAGCGCTGCAAACACATACCCGTTCAAATTGGTGCAACCCTTTTGACATGTCCAAATTAGTAGGAGTAGCTATTGCATCTGAAGTCAAGTGTGCTTATACATGTTTTTTTTAGCTGTTACGGTGGTAGGCTTTTGTTTATAGTCATTGAAGGTGGATACAACCCAGCTTATTGGTCTGAAAAGGAAAACTGTTTGACTACGGCTATTCCGTTTCATGCTGCTAGTGTGTGTATCACTTCTCTAAAAATAGACTTAGAGCTTTGGGAATGCAGGGCTGTATTTGCAGTAAAGCTCACTGTAGCTCTGTTTCTGTAAGAACACTTCACTTGTTCCCTGGTAATACGTAATCGTCTGTTGATCCTGTATTTTGATTAATGGGTTAAGACCTGTATTGCCCATTACTTGCTGCAGGAAGTGCTTAAGACTCTGTAATACTGGCCTAGGAAAGTTTCTGAAAGCAGCAAGACATTCTGAATCATTCACCAGGACCATTCTTACACAAAATAATCAATGATAACGTGCTCCTTGTTGCTAGGTGATAACTCTAACTTTCCAGTATGTCCAGATTTCACTTAGTGGATCACTCCACATCAGTCTTGCACCTTGAAAAATCTGTTACCTTCCTTCTTGGAAAAAGAAAACTTGAAGAGTTTTCAGAAAGCATCAAAAAGACCAAAATCCAAGCTGGAACAGAATCTCTTCAAGGCTTGAAAAGTTCAGTAGTTACCTGTCCGCTGAGTTAGGGTTGCTAGGTTTCTTGTTCTCCTTTGTGATAGTGTTTGTTACTGGTATAGTAGCTTGAGTTGTGGTTGTAATGAGTGTCCTTATAAGCAAAGGAAAATTAGTGGTTACAAATGTACTGACAAATCATAAAATACTGTGGAAAAAATATTGGCCGGGTTGATAGGCAGCAGGGGCAGTGAGTGACAGCCCAGAGGTTGCCAGGGTTAGCTTGTGTGTGATGTACTATGGGAAAGATCTGGATTATTTCCTGGCAGATGTTCACAGAGAACTTCCTCTGAAGAGGAGCAGCCTCGAGTGCACTTCCTGAAATGTTTTAATTAGCAGTGCCTGAGATGTAGAGAATTCCACTCCTCAGGAAATTCAGGACTTGTAAATATTGTGCTGTGCTCAAAACCAGACCTGGTATTCTAGTTTAATCCATATCAGCATTGTATTAAGTGGAAAGATTCCTCGCTTCCCTGATGCTTTGTACCCCTTGTTCCCAAGTCCCAACATAATATTATTTTTATTTATTAATTTTTCCCCTTCTCAGTAGTCTCAATGGTTCTTGTTCACTTTTGATTCACTAAAACTTACAGATTTTCTGTGTTGTTATTTTCTTGCTAGTAATCTCATTTTGTACATGCAAGGTGGGTTATTTGTACTTGGTCGTAACGCTGGTGCAAAATCACGTGATGCAGTGTTGGAAGCCTCTGGTGTGACATCTCCTTCTCACGTATTTACAAGACGCATTCCCAGTTATATGTAAACATCCAGTATAAATCCTTTTGAATCGGCCTGGCTCCCCCTTACATCTAGATGCTTGTAGATAACTTGGCGTGCTTATTGTCTCATTTCTTTAGGACCTTGATTTGCATAAGACATCCTAAAGCATTGTAATTCTTCAGAAGCCAATTTCTTTTGAAACTATTAAGTTTTGGAAAGAATGCTGTGTTTTCATGTGCTTGAGTTTCATTAAATCCATTTACAGTAGCAGGAACTGGCAGAAATAGCGGTTTATATTTGATTTTGTGTACTGTCCAGACATGCAGCTATCTTGGGTATAGAGTAAATATCAGAAGTGATGTGACTTTTTTCTGTCCTGTGGCAAATAGTAAAGCAGGGAACTTGAATTCTCATGGCAAGATTTTGGACAAGTGCAGCTTGGGCAGTGCTTCTTTGTGAAGGAGGATGAAGGCATGAGAAAGCAGTAAGGGTCTATAACTGTACCCATAAATGAACGTGTTCAATGAAATATAATGCTCTGTACCAAGAGGGAAAGGAGTCTTGATTGCCTGGCACAAGTCACTAAGAGCTGTTCCAGGTATCTCTGAAATACTACCCTTGAACAACCTGTGGAAAGTCTGCTGTAACACCGTCCCCTCCCAGCTGTACTGTGGAAGGTGCAATCTTTAAAATGCTAACCAAGTTCCCATTAGAAAAAGCCATTTCTTACTTCAGTAAAAGCATTTAGGATACGAAAAGTAAAAGAGCACCTAAGGTCATGGTTGTCAACAGGACTCTAGGTTTGACATTCTGGGTTATTTTTGTATGTATTTTAAACAGGTTATTGTGTTGTCATTTCCCTCTTTCAGGATCAGTCTACTCAGTTTAACTTTCAGGATAGGATGCTAAAAGCTTGGCAGAATCCTATTGGGTATTAAGGCCCAAAGGAATTGAGGCAGCTATGATCATGGAGTTCCTCCTTTCAGCCTATTCCTTTATTTGAAATGATCTCTACCACAGCGATATCCAAGAGGAATGGAAGGCTTTTCCTTGCAGTATAACCGTGCATTTTTACTTTCTCCTGTTTCTGGAAGTCTGTGTTGTTTTGCTAGCAGTAATATTCCTGGGAATCTAACCTGATGGCATCATAGTTATTTTAAGTAGATTGATTCAGGTTGTACTTACCTGCTTTTAATATATACTAGTCTTACAAATCATCTTGCATATAAGTTTGAACTGGACTCTTGCTATGTTAAAGAATTTATCTTAGAGGCCTCTGCATAGTAATTTTTGGTTTGGGGAAACAAACAAGCAAACAGGATGTTACCTTGTACCTCCTTTTTGCATAATGTTAGGGGCTATGTGTTAATCTTTCATTGATAACGGAAAAAAAATCCTGAGCATGGGATATATTCCTGAGCACAGGATATATTTGTATCTAGCCTGAGTCCTTGTGCTTCCGGACTGGCAGCAAAGGGGAAAAGGACCTGGGGGTCCTAGTTGATGGGAAGCTGACCACGAGTCAGCAATGTGCTCTTGTGGCCAAGAGGGCCAATGCCATTCTGGGGTGTATTAGAAGGGGGGTGGCTGGTAGGTCGAGAGAGGTTCTCCTGCCCCTCTACTCTGCCCTGGTAAGGCCACATCTGGAGTACTGTGTCCAGTTCTGGGCCCCCCAGTTCAAGAGGGACATAGAACTGCTTGAGAGAGTCCAGCGCAGGGCCACAAAGATGATTAAGGGAGTAGAACATCTCTCTTATGAGGAAAGACTGAGGGAGCTGGGGCTCTTTAGCTTGGAGAAAAGGAGACTGGGGGGTGACCTCATCAGTGTTTATAAATGCATAAAGGGTGAGCGCCAGGAGGATGGAGCCAGGCTCTTCTTGGTGATGCCTGATGACAGGACAACGGGCAGTGGGTGGAAGCTGAGGCATAGGAAGTTCCATGTAAACGTAAGGAGGAACTTTTTCACAGTGAGGGTGACGGAGCACTGGGACAGGCTGCCCAGGGGTGTTGTGGAGTCTCCTTCTCTGGAGACATTCAAAACCCGCCTGGACGCGTTCCTGTGTGACCTGCTCTAGGTGATCCTGCTCTGGCAGGGGGGTTGGACTGGATGATATTTCGAGGTCCCTTCTGGCCCCTGACATTCTGTGATTCTATCTCTGTGCTAAATGCTAACCAGATGTAACCCTTCATGATTGTTAAACAATGAGCCCTCCATCTTTTGAGGGGAGACTCTTTTGGTTGACTTTGCCTGCTTTCTCCAGGATATCTTGTGTTGTAGGTAGTCAATGAAGAATAGGACCATCTGGTGGCAGTGGTGGAATCTGGGCTTCAGTTCAGAAGTTTCCTGTTCATAAGATTTGAAGAGAAGCCAAAACTACCTGGAAGATTTGCTTGGGGTGTGTGTAAAACATATGGATAGGGTCTGAGACTTTCACACACTTTTACCCTTCTACTTCTTGAAGGATTAGGATAGGAGTTAGAGCTCTATACTAAATGCAGAGTTCTAGTGACACATAAATTACTGAATCGTGATACTAGTACAAGGAATTGATATTTTTGATGTGCTTTTGGTAACAAACATTTACATTTGAAGACCTGACATAAATGCAGCTTTCTCCCTGGAAAAGAGAAGGATTGACATAAGGCAAACTAAGTTACATCACTTAATATAATGCTGGTCTCTGTATCCATAGTGATGACAGCAAAAAACCTGCACGGAATGCTGCTGCCATCACTGCAATTACTGTGTACAAGCAGTGTGAGTAATATGGGTCAGAAGATGCTGGTTTAGCTTTTCCAACTAAAACTCCCACTTGAAGGCATCATCATACAAAGAAAATTTGTGATGGCCATATGCAGGGGAGTGTCATGGATTTAAAAATAAGCCGAAATGCACAAACACAAAGTTAATTATTTTAGCATCTAATGCTTTTCTGATGCAAGTTGTGCATCCCCTAATTCTTTGTGGGTGAAGTGTGGAAGTACTAAGGTGGGTTGGGAGGGTTGCTTTCAATCAGAAGGCTCCTCTGTTTTTAAGTGTGGAATTATATAATCCCTTCTTCATTCAGATTCCTCTCCTGGTTTACATTTTTAAATGAAATATTTAATCCCTAAATTTGCATCTGAACTGTAAAATATTTTTGTCAGGAAAAACAATTTCTGTGTCAATTGGGTGAGCTGGGTGCTGCTTACATGACATTTGTTACTTTAGCATGAGATTTTTTTTTTTTTTCCCCCTTTTTCTTCAAAATAATTTTTCAAGATAAATTGCTGGGAACCTGTGAACATATGAAAAGAAAAGGCCCAAAGCTTGGCCTCAGGTCTAGAATTTTTGCTCTCATAAAAGTGATACTGAGTTACAGAAACTGAAGAAAAGACTTGTTGCTTTTGGGGACAGTAGAACTATTACTTTTCTCAGTCCTCTTAAGTGGCAGCGAATGCAGAATTCCTGCAAACTGTCACTTCCGGTTAATTTTAAAACTCTGGGGCATCCATATTTTCTGTATAGCTGGTCTGATGACCAGGTCTCATTCAGTCTGTCCAGAAAAGTCTGGTGGTAACTTTGCATTTTCTTATTTTTACTATTCTCTTGTATCGTTAAAATTGCCTAAGCTGTGTTTTGAAGCAAGGACGCGTCTTGATTTGTCCAGCATATCTCAAATTTCTGAGGAATGCAGAAATCTGAAGGAGGGAAGGAGTCAGGGATGTGAGCAGCCCAAGGACAAGGAAGCCTCTTCAAGCTTACTTTATTCCCTGTGGTACATGGGGAAAAAAATGGGGTTTGTGTTTTTGGATTATGCAAATAATGGCACATATATGTCATTGGGAGCCTAAATTGGGTGCTTGCTCCTAGACTTTTGTTAAAAGGGGATGTTAAAAAAAACAGTGTTGAAATATTTATAGTATATAATTGCTGAGGCTGTTGGTAGTGCACATCAGTATTTCCTTCACTTTGTAGTTTATAATACATACACTTTGTACATAACTTCTGTTATATTCTTAACTCCTACACTGACGGCAGATTAAATATTGATTTGTGCATTGCTGCTTTTGAAGCTTCAAGGCACTTCTGAGCTGTGGTTAATTGATCCCTTAACTCCACGCTTTTAACACATGGTTGTTCTGAACGCGAGGCATCTGAATTGCAGCTTACAGGATGTTTGACACGCAGTTCACATATTTAACCAATTTCACAAACCTGAGACTAGCTAGTTTGCTGTGCAAGTTTCTCTTTGAAATCATGGAATCATAGAATGGTTAAGAGTCGAACTCTCCTGCCAGAGCAGGATCACCCAGGGCAGGCCACACAGGAACAGAACCAAGGAGGGTCTTGGAAGTCTCCAAAGAAGGAGACTCCACAACCAACCTGGGAGGCCCGTGCCAGGCTCTGTCACTCTCACAGTGAAGAAGTTTCTCCTCGTGTTGAGGTGGAACTTCCTGGGTTCCAGCTTGCTACTGTTACCTCTTGTCCTATCACAGGGCACCACTGAAAAGAGACTGGCCCCTTCTACTTGACACCCACCCTTCAGATAGTTGTAAACATTCATAAGATTCCCTCTCAGTATTCTCCAGGCTAAACAGTCCCAGGGCTCTCAGCCTTTCCTCATAAGAGAGATGTTTGGTCCTGTAATCATTTTTGTACCCTCTGTTGGACTCTATCTATTATTTCCCTGTCTCTCTTGAACTGGGACCCCAGAACTGGACACATTACTCCAAATGTGGTCTTACTAGTGCAGAGTAGAGGGGGAGGAGAGCCTCCCTCGAACTGGTGGCCACACTCTTCTTTATGCAGCCCAGGATGGCATTGGCCTTCTTGGCCACAAGGGCACATTGCTGTTCCATGGAGAACTTATTGTCCATCAGGATACCAATGTCCTCCATGGAGCTGCTTTCCAGCGGGTCTACCCCTCACCTGTACTGGTACATGGTGTTGTTCTTCCCCAGGTGTAGGAGTCCACACTTATCCTTGTTGAACTTCATTAGTTTTGCCTTTGCCCAGCTCTCCAGCTTGTCCAGATCTTGCTGGATGGCAGCACAGCCTTCTGGTGTATCAGCCACTCCTCCCAGTTTAGTATCATCAGTAAATAATTATTAGCTGCTTAATGGACTCAATACTGCTCTCTTTAGCCTAAATCCAAAAGACTGCTACTGAAAGTGCTACCAGTTTATATGTAAAAGGAAATACCCACGTTTAAAAGAGGATCATCCATGTACTTGGAACACCTCACCTGATGTCCGATACAACTGGATGTACTAAGAAAAGAAGAGTAAGATCTAGGAGTGATACTGAAGGAATGTTTTTTTAAAAGGGTGAGAAAACTCAACTTTACAGTAGTAGGGAGATCTGGCATGTTTTCCTTGTAAGTTTTCAGACAGTTGTCTACTATTTTTAAAAGCCTACTTTGCTTGGAAGCAACTGTGCAGCAGACTTTAACATTTTGTTATTGTTATGGAAGTGATCTGCTTAATTTGTTCCCCTTTATATGGAGGTAGGTCTTCTGGTGTTTCCTAACAGGAAAAAATCATTAATATTTTTCAGTGGTTTTAATACTGATTTTGTACGTACAGATCTCGGGATCTGGAGATGGAAGAGAATGGAAGTTCTCAGATACGGTCGAGAACCAGATATGAAAATTTTAATGGCATGTTTCTGAAATCTGACTTCATCTCTGACAATTTCTCATGATTTTTTATCTAAAATTTTTGTGCTACCTGTGCACTTCAAATTGGCTATGACTTAATATGTACAATTTTATGTAAGTTTTAAAAATCTTGTAATGGAAGATCATGATGTGCTCGGTCAATCTCTTCCCACTCTTTGTCTGGTGGTCATCTTAGAAGCAGTAAACATTCCAACACACAAATAACTCTTCTTTTTGTCTGTGTTGAAAAGACTTCCTGCAAAGTTACTAATAAAGCTGATAATTTCTTTTTCAAAGATGAGCCTTTAAATAACAAATAACTAAATCACCTTGTTCTCCTTTTCTTTGTATCAATTTAGCCACTTTCTGTGATCTGTCCATGGTGATCTGTCCATGACAGTGGGTCTAGCCCTGTGGGTAGCATAGATTACTTTCTTCTTGTTCCTTCTCTTTTCCATGTCAAACTGTGAACTTAGTTAGTTTTACTCTTCACTGTATTTATTTAGAGATTTATTTTGCTTGATTTCTCAAAGAAACAGGATCCATGTAACATGCTGTCTGCTGGTGCTTTTACTCTTCGGGTTTTCCCCCTAAGAATGGCTTTTGAGTCTATTGGCGAAACAGATCAGAGATGTTAATTTTGTGGTGGTTTCAAGACAGTTGTTTATACATAGAAAAGGTAGATTCTAATAGTACCCTGAGGAGGCAGAGAAAAAAGGGAACATTTTCCCTTGCTTTGGTCATTTTATTGCCCAGTTGGCCGGCCAGCTTGCATCTGCTTCCTGTCTAGCTGATGACCTAATGACTATAGGCAGGCATCTGCAATGTAGCTGTTCAGGACAGTATAAAATCATAGGTAAGTGCTGCGATGTATTGCAGAAGGGAATACTGGAATGAATACCCAGCCTTCTTTGTGTTGCTTTCAAAGCAACTTGCTCAGGTATCGGGTCTCTGAGCAGTCTCAAGTTGTGTTTACTTGCTTCACTTATTTTTCAGAAAAACATTAGAGGTGCTGTTTGTTTGCTAGAAGTGTAGAAAATGCTGACATCAATGCCCATCGGGCTTCAGGCAACAGAAGAGCAGGTGACGTTCGCTTGCGAATTAGAGGAGACCTGCTCTGTTCTGCTGAATTAACTGAAATACTGAATTACTGGGTTGATTATGCAAGTCTCGCAAAGGCACTTCACTTACAATGTGAGATTGCCTGTGATAGTGAGGGTGATGGGACAGCAATGTGCACTTGTGGCCAAAAAAGGTCAGTGGTGTTCTGAGGTGCATAAAGTGTGTCCGGCAGGTCGAGGGAGGCTCTCCTCCCCCTCTACTCTGCCCCAGTGAGACCACATCTGGAGTGTTGTGTTCAGTTGTGGTCTCCCCAGTTCAAGAGGGACAGGGAAATACTAGAGAGAGTCCAACGGAGGCTACAAAGAGGATGAAGGGACTGGAACATCTCTCTTAGGAGGAAAGGCTGAGAGCCCTG
>JAAGNO010028449.1:0-25102 GCA_033439905.1 Ceryle rudis | reverse complement strand
TGCCCATGGGGTGTTCTCACTGCCAGCAGCAGCCCCTGCCTGTGCAAACAGCTGCTGCCTGCAGCCAGGGCAGGGAGCTGGAAGAACTGAGCTGAAAAGTAAAATCCCTGGACAGAATTAGTTCTGTTCTCAGTCAAACCAGGACGTATGTTTAAGTACCATGTCTTCAGTACCCTTCTTAATGATACACCATGTTTTACTGCATTTTATTTGGTCAGCTACTACACTTCAAGCTGATGATTTCAGAGAAGAGTGACTCAGCCTTCCTGCTGCATTTGAAACTGGAGAAAGTGCAAGTATTAAGTGGTTAAGGACGGTATTGCTCACAATATTTTTCTCCTAGATGCATCACATCCATATGTTGAAGTGTATCTGCCGTCTTATAGAAACTTGCCTCATTTACTGAGATCTTTCTGTTTTTTTTTTTTTTTCTCTCACTGGTATGGGCTTTGCCTGCCCATAGGAGCTTAATACCACCTGTGGACTTGAAGATTTCATGTACTTTTTTTTTTTTTTTTTGATGCTGAGTAAAACCAAATCTTGAAGACCCTACGCCAGTCTCTATCTGTACCTCTCTTTCCCAGAGGTAGGAGGCCTATATACTACTTGTGTAGGTATTGAGAATAAATGAGTTATCTGAGTTGCTCAGATAGTTCCTGTTCTGTAACTCAGTGTGTATGGGATTGATCCCACCTACCCTGAGTAATGATTCAGTAATTTTTCTTCCTCTTCTTATCCTCCTTGAATGTAGCTTCCACCAGAACTTTTTCATTTATTGTCTTACTGTTCGGTATGCCTGATCTGAAATTTGGCTACCAGTGGCTGGATAGGTAACTTTGTGGACGTGCTCAGTAATGTGGTGTAAGTGAATTTGAAGTTTCTAGGTGTGTGGATGCGTACGTGGCTATGTGTCTCATCACACCCAGGCGATGAGAGCGAGCTGGGGAGACAGGGTAAACCCAAGGGTAAGAAGTATCCTTGGAGTTCTTGATGTGACTCTGCAGCTAATAGAAACGTGAAGGTAATAAACATTTCACTTACTGTTGTGGTGTTGGCATACACAAAAAATTGGCATTATTGCTTTTATCTTTGGAATCATGACAGTGTTTATATGAACTGACTCCCCATTAGTTCAGGGCAGAGTTCAACCGAGATGAAGGAAAACATACGTGGATTGCTCTCAGCATCTTAAACAGCATTTGGGTTTCTTCCATTTCAAAAACTAGTATTTAAGAACCAAAAGCAGAGTGATTTAAGAAAAGTTTCTCTCAGAGGGGAAGTAACAATTAGAAACTGTTGAAAGATTTATTTTTTTAATTTGTTCTTTTTTAGATCCTATAAGGAGACTAAATACAGCTTTTGTTTTTAAATCACAGTGGGTGGGAAGCAGAAGGCAAGTATAACCAGAAGACTGGGGGCAGGGAGGAACATGCAGCAGTTAATTAACTACTGGTTTGTCAATTTGTTGTCAGTTATGGAAGCAAATACAAGCTGAACATGTTGCTGAGGTACAGGGCAAGTTAGCTGACACTGACACTTGTACTGCTGTAATAACATTATGTTCATGCATGTTTGAAGCTATTTGAGGTATGTCAGATATGGTGGCGATTGCACTGTCCCTACTACCAACCAAACGTATAATCTGAAAAAACCCTGTTCTCTGCAATACTTCAGTCAGTTCTCCAGTTTTTCCTTGTCTTAATTTTGTGTTGCTTTTGTGTTTGAGGCAGCATCTTGCATTAAAACTACTAAGTGGTTAAAAATATACACTGTAGGCTGTGCACGTTTCCCGAGGAGGGTCTCCTAGCAGTTCATTCTTGGCTGCTTGCTAGTTAACCTTTTCAAAAGGCATAAATGAAAACATTAAATCGTTACTGCTGATATTTGCAGTCGAAGCAAAGATTTAAACAAAGATAATAAAGGACTGCAGTGCAATGTGGATCCCCTATGAAGTAGGGTTATAACCAAAAGCTTTGTGGTTTTTGTACACTGTATTTCTTCTGATCGGACCGAAGCACACAAAAAAATAAATACTGGCAAGTTTTGTGGATGGAGGTGTCTGTCCCACAGTTGTCCCACTCCATTCCATCTCTCCCCAGGTTTGCAATTAACTCTGAGTATTTGGCTGCTGCTGTGCCTAAGGCAGATGAAATAAATATGTCGATGGGGGAAAAAATTCTAAGCAAGCAAATGATATTTTTAGTGCTGTTGTGATTGACGTATGAATACTGGGTCAGGTATTGGTGTTTGCAAATCAGGGAAGCTACTAAAACAAAAAATAGCTTGAGCATTTAAAGACTTCTAAGGATGATCAAAGGTTTAGGAAAATCGGTGTTTATAGTGAGCCCCTTCTGCCTCTCCTGCACAGCTAATACAAGAAAAGATTTTACTGTTGTTTAAAATTGCCTTAATGGGAAATGATACAACAAAGGGCTGTTAACATTCAGCTCTGCAAGTTACTAAATTAGTAGTAGGTCAGATCTAGGTTAGAAATAAGGGATGCACTTTTAATGACGAAGGAAAAAACAAATACATATATATAACAATGTAATTGGTGATTTATGCAATCTTTCAATCATATTGTAAAACTTTTTAATAGCTTTCCCTCAGTGGGTGAGCTGTCAGAAGGGGTTTATGGTATTTCCAAGGTCTTTGCTTGATACGATGATCATGGATAAATCCTTGAGTTGCTCAACAAATGTAATTTTACGAAGCAGTTTTTTTGAAAGGTGACTTGTGTTTTCTGCTTACTTATTTGCTTCTTAAAATAAGGTAAATATTTAGACATAGACAATGAGATCTCAACTTCATTAAAGATTAGAGGAACATCCAGCTGCCTTTTTAGCCTGCCAGAGAATAATGGGAATAGAGACTTCGAGGCTATTGAATCCAGCCCTCTCAGACAACATCCTTCAGCATCAGTCACACGAAAGCTAAAAGCTGAACACACGTGTGTACTCCTAAAGGATTTTGGTACTGGTGGATAATTAGGAAAATTGCATCTTACTGAGTCTGTGATACTCCGCGTTCAGTTGGAAGGATTGTTGTCGAACGACATGTGCTTCTCGGCTTCCTGGAGACTGTGGTCTGTGGCTCCTCATGTGCTGTGAGCCTTTACTCCTCACTGGAATGAGAGGTTGGTTCACGAACTGAATATTTGACTTCATTTCAAGGGAATACTGTTAGGTTAGAGTCAGTCTGTTCCTGCTACAGGAGAACAGGATTAAATGTCTTGTGGTTTGCTGCCTACCACAGCTCTGGAAGGAGATCAGTGCTGCAGATGGGGTGAGAGTCTGAGCCTCTGTAGTTGTCCATGGAGCCATATTCTCATTTTACCTTGAGGTAGGAAAATAACACAAAATATTCCTGTTTCAATGATTAGATGTTACTTTTGGACAGAAGATTTAAAGTTGCGTCTCCATTTCCAAGAAAACATTTTGAGGAAACTCTGCAATGCAAAAATGCATAGTTTCATAAAAACAAATATGGTCTTAAAGATATCAGGTACTCAAGGCATTCATGAATCAAAGAAAAAATCTGTTTGTGATGGCATCTATAAAGCTTGTTTGAGGACTGTACTGCCCCAAACCATCTCAGTAGGGACAGAAGTAATAGTATTCACTCTTTAAAATACAGTCTTTTTTTTTTTTTTTGTTCCTCAGTGAATTCATATAGATACTTGGCTTACTGTGCAAGTTTTCTTTGGTTGAGGAACTTTTTCATTTTGTAACATCTCTGATGTCATTTCACCTTCTTTCCTGTTCTGTTGTTGTCACCTATGTGTGATATTACAGAACCCTTGGTTGGAAAGGACTTCTTGAGACTCTCTGCTCCATCTTCCCAATATCTATTTGGGATAAAACTAATTTTTCTTGAGAACTGATAAACTTTTATGTAAAAGTTTGTAAAGAATATGATCCAAAAATTACTTTGTCTGTTAAAACTGACAGTTTACTCCCGAACTAGTAGCATGGCAAAACATGTAAGAATATAAATGCGTAAAGTGCCTGAACCCTTGGAAGTGGCAGCAGAAGTGTAAGAAATCTGATTAATTTTTTACTTCACTTTGAAGAACTACTTTGGAACAGATAGGATGCATAAGATTAGGAGTAGGATCCTAGCTTGTGTGTTTTCTCTTCAAATCTCAGCACTGAATGACTTTCTCCTATACAGAGGTCTGAATGCTATATGTGCTTCAAAAATGGGAAGGTTTTGCTCAGCAAAGTTTGTAAACGTGATCTGAAATACCCAATAGCTGCCTAAAGGCATAGTCTCAGTGAATGAAGTTGTTTAAATGTTGCCAGAATCCACTATTCTTGTTACAGTGTTAAATATTAAATGAAAAACTGTATTTGGAGAATAAAGCTAAGGGGTTTCAAGCCAGAAAAGATGAGAGTGAGCTGGGGAGACAGGGTAAACTCAAGGGTAAGAAGTCTCATTGGAGTTCTCAGTGTGACTCTGCAGCTAATAGAGAAACACATGAAGGTAAGAAACATTTCACTTACTGTTGTGGTGTCTGGATACACAAAAAATTGGCATTCTGACTTTCATCTTTGGAATCATGACAGCATTTGCATCGTTTATGCTATTTTGAGTTGGTATTTCTTTAGTGGTTGGTGTTTGCTGGAGTGAAGATGCATTAGCCTATAGAGGACCTTGTGCTTAATGCAGATCTTTGAAAAACATGATACAAGTAACTTGCTACAAGTAAATTGCATTTATGCAATTTTGAGTAGACTGACCTTCAGGCTTCAATTTCTTTTGTCTTATTTTTAAATCTAGCATGTGTCAATCACAGAAGAAGGTCTCTCTGACACTAAATTGTATTTGAAGAACCTGTATTTGCAGGAAGCTGTTCAGTAGGCTTGTCCAAGAGGTGTCACATCTCTTCAGTTAATGCGCTTATGGAACTAATTTGCAGTGGAAAATGGAAGTAAGAAATCAAGTGTTTGACTTGAATATAGTAACAGTGCTGATCTTGTAGTTACCCCCTTTGGGTAGGTCCCAGTGCAGCAGTGGGGTCTATGTGAATGCTGGTGCCTGTGCGGGGAGAGATCTTGGTGGAAACAACAGCTCAGGGGTTAGGGACAAACATTAGTACATGCACAGGTTTTTCTTAAGTTAAAAATACGTGTGTCTTTGCAGAGCTTTCCCTGGAGGTGTTTGAAATTGCATGGCTAAATTCCTGGAATGGAAATGAATGTCTGCTGGCTATCTGTGTGTATATGATAAGGTATTTTTCTGGTGATTATGTTTACTGTTATTTTCTTGAAATCTGTTGTGTAGGCACCCTGAACCAAGTCATCTGCTTCAAGAGTAATAAATGTTGTGATAAAATGCATCCAATACATCAAAAATTAGAAGAAAATTTTAAATGCAGCTCATCATTTTTGGTAGTGACTTAAATTTTTCAATATTCTTTAATTATGAATTCAATTTAGGGATCGGTTTCTATCACTGTAGAAAAAGTAATATAAAATATCACATTTTCTACTAGGCAGTTTTGGTTTTACTTTTTGTTTTGCTGCAGTTGTTTGTATCGTATATCCTAGAGACTGGCAGGAATATTTATGTTACTTTAGGAATGAAGTACACAGGAACTATTCAACATATATAAATGGACAAGAAGGTGCAACATTTCTCTTTGTTGAACTTGCGACATTAATTGTCGATGCAAGATATTTTTCTGATGGAAGAAAACTCCGTTACATACGTGTTGATCTTGATTCTGTGCAGGAGCTGTTGCAGGAGGCGACTTGAGGTCTTTCCTTTCCTACAGTTTATGCATTTTCTTCCTGTCTGGGTTTCTCCTATCTCAAGGCGTTTCTTGTTACGTAAGATGGCTTTGTTCACAAGCAAACAGAATGATGAGCATCTTCTAAATGTACCTTATTATCTTTTTAAACTTTATATGTTCTACCTGAAGAAAACAGGTTGTATTTTTGCTGTTCTTGTGGTGCCCTCTTGCTGTTGTCCTTTCCTGTTCTAAGTGTTTTGGCTTCGTGTGTTGCCATTTCCCTGTCTCCCTAGGGTACTATGGATCATTTAAAAAATGTTTAGTGAGCTGCCTTTAAATTTCAGGTGTAATTCTCTTTAGTATTCAAGTTTTATCATGTTTTGCAGCCACAGTGATGGATTCTAAATGAAAGCAAGCATGACGTTTAGAGTCTGTCAGTGAGAGCAGGCCTAATAAATGTATTTAAGCCTTGTTATTTCTTCTAATAGGTAGCAAGGCAGTGACCATCTGCCCTGATAATCTCTGAATCTGTTGCAGTTGCTACACCAATGGTTAAAGTTCAGTTTCCACATGGATTTTGTACCCAGTGTGGCAATTTTATTACTCAGTGTTGCTATCTTATTAACTAAACTGTGCAGACCTTTTCCTTAGGTTCAGTTCAGTTTCTTACTCATTTGTACTTCTAGCTCCCCTTTCCTGTCCCCACATATTTGTATCATATTTATTTCATCTTTCATCAGCTCCTTGATATGTGTACCCCCAGTTCTCAATCTCACAGACTTTGATTACTTCTTCCTTTCTAGCTCTTTCTGGGTTCTAGTTTCTGTTCTGAGCTCTTGATTGGCACCTCACGTCCCGATTGCAATCATGTGTACTGAGATGACAAGTGGATATGTGAAAAGCAGGCAGAAGGCATGCAGTGAGTTATAGCTTATATAATTACCTATTTAGGAAAAAATAATGCATATGCATTTATGCTGAGCTTTCTTTAGGGGATAATTTTTCATCTGATCTGTTTAGACTCTGAGACGGGGGTTCTTGTAAAGTTGGCTGGAGCTCAAGGCAGCCTTGGTGTTTACTGTAAAAATGGTCAGCAATCGTATCTCGTGCCTCAGTGACAAAAATCAGTCTCCTTTCTTTTAATATTATTTTATGTGCTCCATACTTAAGGATTTGCAAGCTTGGCTACCTTTTCTGTGAAGATCTAAGAATAAATAAAACATACAATAATGTCCTCTTCATATGTACAGACGAACCCTGACACTTGGAGCTCAGTGTAGGTGATAATGATGAAACCCGTATGTAATGCTTGGTGTGTGGGGACTAATTACACTCATTGCCTAGCACAGTAATCTTGGTCCTGCGGTGAGATGGGCAAAATGGAATCTTGTTAATGAACAGGGTGAGACAAGGAAGATGCTTCTGATTTGCATGTGACATGCCTAGCAGCTACCAAATTGCTTCTGGTAATGTGCTTTATTAAACAAGTACAGCCTTGCAGAAAAATCATCAGGCCAAATGCAATTTTAGAGCTATTTTTCCTTCTGTTTCTAAATGTACTTCTTTATTGTTACAGATATTTCAAGACCTTCCTTGCCAGCAGGTAAGTTCTCTTCTTTCATGTCTTGATGTGACAGCAGGCAGCTTTTAAGGGCTTGCTTGCAATATAGTCCTGCTTTTACATAATCAGAATATCCGTTCTTATTGGCACTGTCACGGTACTTAATCATGGGGATCTGAGGTCAAAACAAAACCTTTTGAGGTACAGGGGGTTTTTTTACATTTAAGTAGTATATTTTGACAAGGGGAGGATGCAACCGAGGTATTTATATACAGTCATTAAATATGCATGTGATATAGTTAATGTTCAAAACGACTCAGTGCAGCATGTGATCCAGCTGTCAGAAGAACAGATTAGGAGCAGCCACAAATAGTATTAGTGGTGAATTAGAGGGACAATGTACAAGGGAATGTGGATGGATAGGTTATGGCTGGAAGGAATCTGCCCAGGTGGCTGTGGGAAAGGTGACAGACACACTCACTTGGCTGAGGTCACAGGTGACTTGTGCCAGAGCTGGAAATATCCCTCTGCTCTGTTGGACCCGGTGTCTCCCATCAGTGGCGGTGAAAGATGAAAAAAACCCTAACAAAACAGTGACAAGAAAAAGCACCCAAAAACAACCCCGCTGGAAAAAAATCAACCCAAATGACCTGATTTTTTAAAAAAGCACTTTTTGTTTATTGCTTAATACATTTGGTCTTTAACCAAGTCTTAAGCTTTATAAATTCATCTGTGCTGTGGGCTCCAGCTGTGATGTGGAGCTCAGAATGATGTTGTCTTCTGTTCCCTAGCATTTTATCCATCTATTCACCGTTTGTAATGAGAATTCTAGAATCGTAATTGTAATGCACTTCTACTCCAGGTTGAGCAAGGGAGTGTACGTTTGTTAGCAGGCCTGCTGCCTGTTGTCCTTACTTGGCATTGATTTGCTTGTGTGTCCATTCTTTCATTTCTTCTTCCTGAGATGTGCTTCGTATCTGTCCACAAAATATCTTTTTTAAAGTATCTGTAGTACAGTGGTACTTAGTCAATATGAACTCCAGGGGTAGTTGCTCTTTCCTGTTTTAATCAACTGGCAATTTCAATTAAAAGCTTGGTAGCTGGTATGTTGTAGCTTTTCCACAAGAACTTCAGAGTGGCTGTTCTGGAAAAAAATCACATGTCCTTGAAGCAGTGAAGAGAGCTCTAAATGTGAAAGAAAACTTTTCAAAGACGACATCTTTAAGATTATTATGAGTTCTGAGAGCAATTGTCAGGAAGGCAAGTACTTGTGGAGAATATTGGAAAAATAAATGCCTGGTGTTTAGGTCAGGCTGACAGGAAGATAAGGGTTGTGTGTTTTGGCAGCTTTTAGAACAAGGATGTGTGATGAAACTTCTCCCCAGTTTCCATCTGGGACTTGAAGAGTTTGTCTGGTGAATCTGAGTCGCAAGGAGATTAATTTCAATTTGGGTATAGGTGTGGGAGTGTCCTAATTGTACTTTTTAGCTGTGTCATTGAAGTACTGATGGAGGGCAGAAATTTACCCAAGATTCTGACACAGGAACCATTTTCCATGGTATGGCAAGAGGCCTTTATAGGAGGTAGAAAAGCTCCACCTCACAGCTCATCTACAGCAGGGATTTGACAGTGTTCACTGGTAAAGGAACTAAGGAAACCTGTTTTAAAAAAGGCTTTAAAATATTGTCAGAAAGAAGGATGTTTCAAATGGAGTCCCACCGAGGTCTGACTTGTCCTGTGGCATTGCAGTATTTTATTAATGACCATGATGATGGACTTCATGGGCCCCTTAAACCTGCCAATAATGTTAATACAGAAAGAGTTACGAGTGTATTGGATGATGGGATTGAAATTTGAAAGAAATTTGACAAATTGGGGAAATGGACAGGATAAATGTATAATGCATTTGAATAAAGATAAGGTTCTGCATTCCAAAGGGAAGTTTTAATCATCAGAACTCTTACTTACAATAAATAATTTCTTCTTCAAAAGTTGAAATAGCTTGATTATTTCTTTTCTGGGTGCCACTTTTAGCCATGGACAATAGATGTCACTAGAAATGCTCTCACTTCTGCCATCCGGTTTTAATGCTCTAAATTTGCATCATAATGGGGGGGGGCTTTTTCGATGTTTGAAGCTTTGCAGTAGGGAGGACACTACTTAAAATGGTCTTGATTGTAGTGTCTTGTTTGAGGTTGTATTGCATGTATACTTGTTACGGTCAGCAGTATACCAAGGTCATCCAGAACTGCCTTTTTGCTTTGTTTTCATAGCAAAATGTTCATCGAAAGGGGGATTTTTTGTGTCCTGTGGAATGCATTAGTTGATTAAGTTGTTACTTAAATTATTACTCAGGAGAGTTACCCTACATTAGTCTGGATTGCTGCTTTGAAGTCTATGGGTGACTTGGTTTTTTTACTACCTTGTAATAGCGGCCATGGATGTGAGCATCAAGAGTTTTTTGGAATGTGAACCAGCAGGGGCTTGGAGGGCAACTTGCTAAAATATACTAATATCCATAGCTGGCCAGACAACACGGTGCTGCTGTCTAGATGTGAGGTATCTTGGAATGTGATGTGTTCACAGTGTGCGTGGACGAATGAAAGAGTAGTTTCCTTTGGTTGATGCAGTCAGACTTTGTCTGTTGGCACTGTTGGAGGTAAAAATGAACCCTGCTTGATTTTGTCACCTGAATTTAAAACAGGTAGAGCATCTGTGTGGTGTAGGGGACTTTTCTTTAGACTTGGTCCTTTGCTCTTGATCCTGTAGTGCAAATAAGTATCAATTACCAGAACAGAATCAAGAAAGAGTAAGGAAGCAAAAAGCTATACCCCCCAAACTATACCAGCTAGGTAGAGGAGAATAGACAAATACAACAAATGAGCATGTACTGGGGGGTTGGTTAAAAATGGAACAAAATGTTGTCCCAGAATGGACTCTTTGGTATAGATTTGTTCTTGATGTGTCTCTCTTTCAGAGAATATCTAGTGAGTCAAGTAACATCTTGCCATCTCCTTGCATAAGGTATCAAAAAAATAGTAGGAAATGAGCATCCTTTGTGTAGCTTAATTCCAGATATGCGGAATATCTGAAGTCTGTCTGTTTCTGTGTGTGGTGTTTTGATGTATAGTGTACAATTTAGGTAAGCACCATCTGCGCATCTTGAAATATCAAATGGTTTTGGAACTGGTTTTAGTTCCAAGTGCTTATTTAGGACCCCCAGAAAAAAAAAGAATGGTTACACAATTTCAGCTCAACCTAAAGTTTTTCTTTTGGAGTTAAAAAAACAAGTCTTCATTCAGTCTTTTAGTGCGTATGGTCTTGGTTCTTACCTGGTCCATTTGTTTAAACCAGATTAATCTCCTCTCTCCTTCCACTGCCTCGGAACAACCTGCCGCTGGTTTTTTTCTCTTACCCATGGAGATGGAGTGTTTAATGCCATGCTGTGTAATTAGATTTTCCTTATCCTAAATCTACACCTGCCTGTGTGATGAACTTAAATACCGCAACTTGAAACGCACCATAGTTCTTCACACTGGAATTAAAACCCCAAGCAATGGTGTGGATACTCTGTATGATGTGAAGTTGCAGTAGCAAGAACTGACAGAGTTGAGGATATAGAGAATTCTTAAAATAAATGTTTACATGCATTACAGGGGGTAATAAATTATGCAGCAGATATTCATGCAGCTGAGAACAAATTCAATAACACGAGCAGAAAACTGTTGTTAATGTCCCTGCTTCAAGGGGGAGGGGGAGCAACCAACTCTGTAGCCAAAAGTAAAGTACAAAATAGAGGCTTTTTGATTTGTCACTGTACTGAGACTGTGAACAGTTCCCCTCGTGTCAGAATGCCTGGTGTGGTGTTTAAGGGATTACGCAAGGAAATCTGTGCTGTCTTCACTGAAAGTAGTATTTTCAGTAATCCCTTGGAATATCAGGATTTTTTTTTTCCTTCTAGAAATCTTTGCAAATTTTATTAAGAATTCTGATTTTATTCATCACTAAACTTAATCTTCATGTATTTATAATGGGCTTTGGTTTTTTTTTTTTGGTTTTTTAATTTGCAATTAAGAGGTACTCTTCCAAATCAGAGTATGGAACCAAGAACTTCTTTTATATATATATATATATGTATATATTCTTCTTCATAACAAGTCAGTGCTATCAAGTTGGAATAGCTGTTTGCAGGCCCCTTATGATTCAGATGATGTGAGGAGGTTTTTCTTTGATGCACATGTCTTATGGTTTTTTTCACTACCAGCGAGGTAAGTGCTATTTCTACATTTCCAAATACCAGATCACCAAACTTCTGCTGCTACTGGATGATGCTGACAAAAGTTGAATGCACTTTGAGGAAGTTTCCCTTTTTATTTGTGTGTTAAATTTTCCTATTTAAATTTTTACTGAGTAGTTTTAATAATCTAATAATCTGTATCTCATAAAATGCATTTTCTCATTGTATGGTTGCAAATTCTAGAAGATCTTTTTAAAAGGTAGTTGGTAAGGGGTTAGGAATGTGCAGGATTATGTGTTGGGTTTTTTTTAACTTGTAACAAGGGTGTTGGGGTTTTTTTTGTATAGGCAAGGTAGGGGGTAGGTGTCAGCTAAGAGGACTGGAGAATTCATCTGGCTTCTCTTACAGGAGGGGAAAAAAAAAAAAAATCAAACCAAGAGCAGAGCCAGCCTCCAAATGGAGGATAGTGAGCTGTAATCAGGGTACTGTGAATAAGAGATTCTGTTGCTTCTTTAGAATGTACAACCTTCAGTGGCAGTCACTGGCAGTCAGTACCTTGTGCTGGTGTAGAATTGTTTCAGGAAAACAATTTTGAAAACTGAAGAAAGGAGTAGTTGTGGTACAGAAACATGTCCTCTTTGCTCTGTCCTGTGAGCTCTGTCCTGCTTATGCCCATGATGCATTCACTGTGTTTTTATAAGACTCCTCCACAGAAAGTATGGTTTCCAAGAGTTTCTGTAACCCCTTTGACGGTTGCAGGTCTTGCAATTTCAATGCAGAATACACTTCGTAGGGTCTTCTGGGAGCTTCTGTTAAACCCACACACCATGTTGGTCTCCTAAGTGATTGTGCTCCTGTACTTGGCACTGTTGAAGCCACAGCTTGAGTATTGTGTTCGGTTTTGGGTGCCGCAGGATAAAAAAGACATTTTTGTGCTGGAGCGAGTTCAGGGAAGGGCCACAAAGCTGGTAAAGGGTCTGGAGAAAATGTCTTTTGTGAAGCAGCTGAGGGAGCTGGGGTTGTTTAGTCTGGAGAAGAAGAGGCTGAGAGGAGACCTTACTGCTCTCTACAGCTCCCTGAAGGGAGGTTGTAGTGAGGTGGGTGTTGGTCTCTCCCCCCAGCTAACTAGGGACAGGACAAGAGGAAATGGGCTTAACCAGAGGAGGTGTAGGTTGGATATTAGGAAAAAAGTTTTTACAGAGAGAGGAGTGGCGAGGCCTTGGAACAGGCTGCCCAAGGAGGGAGTGGAATTGCTGTCCCTGGAGCTGTTCAGAAAATGTGTAGATGGGACACTTCAGGACATGGTTTAGTGGTCATGATAATATTTAGTAGATGGTTGGACTTGATGATCTGGAAGGTCATTTCCAACCTTGATGATTCAATATTTGCATCCTCTATTGTAGTGACCTACAGCAGGAGCAATGTAAATGACTGAGCCTTGCTAAATTTTTCATGGTTACCCCTCTGTTTGTTTGTTTGGTGGTGGGGTGGGGAGGTGTTTGCTTCTCCCTGCTGATAAACCACAAAAATATTGGAAAGGGAGGTTTTCCTCATCCCTCCCATCTTCTCAAGAAGCTAATACTAGTGGAATTGGGCACAATTAGTAGTATGCTTTGAGACCTGAAGCTTTCTTGGATGAGTGCGTTGGAGATGGTTGTTGAAGTGTCAAGAGTAGCTAAGGTTTTCAAAGCAGAAACTATGATAGAAAGGAAGGGTGGGGATGACAGTGTCACTGAAAGAAAGATTTTGAAAATCAAGCTGGATCTTGTGTGGTTGGTTTATGTAAAATGTTAGTTGTTGGAGTGTTTTTTTGTTCTGAGAGACGTGGGTTGGGAGTGGCTTGGGATCTTCTCCCAAAATACACATAACTTTAAAGTAGAATATCACTGGCTACAGTGAACCAAGAGGAAAAACATTGCATGGTTGAACTTTTATCAACTGCTTTGTTAGAAGTTACACATAAATAAAGGATTATATGAGCTTTCCTTTAGTTTATTTTTACATCCTTGACAGCTCTTAATGTATAGCTCCACTGCTCTGTTTTTGTAGTTAGCTAAGAACTTGTGGGAGGGTTTTTTGCTCAAGATTGGAAAAAGGAAGTAGTAAGAAAAATTGCAGATACTATGCCTATTATCCCCCCCCCCCCCTTCAATTTTCAGGAGATAAAGAACATATTTAAGAAAATATCCAGACAGCTTATGATAGCTGTGATGTTTCCAGATTCAAGCATTTTCCCTGGGATCAATAATTTGAATATGAAAAACCACAGAAAGTGATTTTGTCAGGCATAAAGCTGATGCTCCTCAGGTTTTCATATGGTCAAACTTAAACAAAAAAAAACAACCCAAACCCAAAACCACAAAACAACAAACCACCAAAAACCCAACACCAAAAAAAAGACAAAAAACCAAAAAAAGCCAAGCCTGTTCTTGTAGCAGGCGCATTTTTCCTCAGGACTTTATTCTGACAGGGGGTCAGAACAACAGAAGTGGAGTGGTAAATGCCTGTGCTTCCATTGGTGAGCTGAAATTACATTGAGATGGATGTGAAACTTCTTAAAAGTCTTTAATTCTGGGACAAAGGTATTTTCCAGATTGTATCTTCAGTCACTAATTATTCATAGAATCATAGAATGGTAGGCGTTGGAAGGGACCTCTGGAGATGGAGTCCAACCTCCCTGCCAAAGCAGGATCACCCAGGGCATGTCACATGGTTTTGAAAGCCTTTAGAAGAGACTCCACAACCTCTCTGGGCAGCCTGTTCCAGGCTCTGTCACCCTTACAGTGCAGAAGTTTCTCCTCATGTTGAGGTGGAACCTTCTATGCTCAAGTTTATACACATTGTTCTTTTTCATATTGCTGAGCTGTATGGAAAAGAGATTGGCCCTTCCCATTTAACACCCATCCTTCAGATATTTATAGAAATTAATAAGATCCCCTCTGTCTTCTCCTCTCAAGACTAAACAGCCCCAGTTTTCTGTCATTCTTCATAGGGGAGATGCTCAAGTCCCACAACCATCCTCGTAGCTCTCTGTTCAACTCTTTCCATTAGATTCCTGTCTCTCTTAAATTGAGGAGCCCAAAACTGGACACAGTATTCCAGGTGTGGTCTAACTAGGGCAGAGTAAAGGGGAAGGAGAACCTCCCTACACCTGCTGGACACAGTTTTCTTAACACACCCCAGGATGCCATTGGCCTTTCTGGCTGCAAGGGCCCATTGCTGTCCCGTGGATTACTTGCTCTACCCACTAAGACTCCAAGGCCTTTCTCTGTGGTGGTGCTTTCCAGCAGGACAACCTGTAACCTGTACCGGTGCCTAGTGTTATTCTTCCCCAGACGCAGGACTCTACATTTGTCTTTATTGAACCTCATGAGGTTCAACTTCGCCCAGCTCTCCAGCCTGTCTAGATCATGCTGGGTAGCAGCACAGCCTTCTGATGTGTCAGCCACCCCTCCCAGTTTCATGTCATCAGAAAACTTGCCAAGGGTACATCTCTCCCCTCGTCCAGGTCGCTGATGAAGATATGGAACAAAACTGGACTCAGTACTGATCCCTGAGGAACGCCACAGGCCTCCAGCTTGACTCTGCGCCGCTGATCACAACCCTCTGAACTCTGTTGTTGAGCCAGAGTTCAATCCACCTCACAGACCAATTGTCTATGCCATGTTTCTTGAGTTTTTCTAGGAGGATTCCTTTAAAAGATCTTTAAAGTTTCTGGTTAGTCTCCATTCAGTTAGTCTCCATTCAGATTACTTGCTGGAATGGTTTCAAATAGTTTGATTTTATTTTTTTTTCGTTTTTCTTTTTTAGTGGTTTTGTTTGTTTTTGTTGTTTGGTCAGTTGTTTTTTTCACAGTGATGTGTGACAACTCTTTCTGTGAAAGGCTTAATGTAGAGAAATATTGGAACTGTATTTCCAGGATTAATTATCTTTATGTTGTGATTCAGATTTAACTGCTTCTTAGCTAATCTGTAAAGGTTGGCTGGCCAGGCTGTAAGCACACGTGGATGTTGTTGGCTTTTGCTTCTCCTGCAAACTCTACGAACAGCTCTAGCAAAATGGAGCAAACTTCCATAGACTAGAAGAGCAGCTGAGCTGAAAATAAAAACTTAGAATACCTCTAAGGCTTTTAGTCTCAGTGAGACATTATTGTTTAGCATTATATAGTTGACCAGCAACAATTTCATCCTCCAAGAGGAGGGCTAAAAGGTGTTACTGAAACTTGAGGCATTATGCTAGAGAAAGGTAGGGAAGCCAAATGATACAGTGAGATAATAGATGTAGTCATGATTGTTGTGGTTCTGGAAACATCAGTTACTGAATTATGGAGATTTTTATGTAGAACTTTTTAAAGAGGGGATTTGAGTAGAAATTTGAAGGACGGTGATCAGGCTTTGTTGAATGACCTGTGTCCTTTAAAACTTGAGGGGGAAAAGCAAGTCTGTCCTACCCTAAGGCAGAATTGATTTAAGTCGGTACTTGAAGATATTTAATCTGTTAACGTGGAAGTTTCACAGCTCCTCCTGCAATTAAAAAACCTCTTGCTATGCTTTAATTTCAGGGTACTTGAACTACTACCAGTTTAAGTTTAGTACAATTTACTCTCCAAGTCTTGGTGGCAGTTCAAAGGTTACAAAGTCTTCCTCTGTTTCTGCATTCACTGATTTTTTGTCCCTGTCTCTTGTTCTCTTACAAGCTTTGAATGATGAAATGCATCAAATGGGACTGGGAGACCAATACCACAGGTTTTTGGAAGTGGTGCTTGACAGCTCAGTACTACCCAAGAGACAAGCTCTCTTGGCCCTGTCAGATGCTGTTACATGCTGACAGTGTTGTTCCTGTGATGTTTGGTAATGTAGATCATTTGGGCTGCCATCAGAACAGGTTGGGCTTTGGGTTTTGCCTTTTTTTCTGTCTACCGTTTGAAGACATAAGTTATTTATGTAATATTTCTTCCCCTAGATCTGAAGAAGGGCTGTGCCCAAAACGTTTGTTAGTCTTTCCTAGTTTAATTATAATAGCATTCTTGGATGTGTTTTTCAGCTTCATCATGCTTTTCATGCTGAAATCCTCAAGTCAACAGGCAAAGTTCAGTATACTTAAATTCAATTGAATTTGGAGCTACAGAGAAGGTTGTATTGGTCTGCTCATAAATTTCTGTAGCATAAAAGGATGCAGGCTGGGGATATTTGCTGCATTTGAAATAGTGAGTGCTGTTTCATCTAGCTTCACAGCTGGTTAGCTAGACTAACTTCAGCTTTCCTTGGTGGTGAGCTCCTGGAAACCTTATTAAAACTAAGCAACATGGTGGTGTGTTTTCTGAGCACTTTGATCCCACTCTGCAGGCATTTTCATAGGTAAACGTAACTTGTTCAACAGAACTGTGCAGATGACAAGTTGTTCTGTGTAATTGGAGGAACAAATGAAGTTATTTAAGGTGGTGGATTTAGCATCAATGAAGCGGTTTTTGTGTCAGCTGAAGATGACCTCTAATTGCCAATAACAGAGCATAAAATGACTGCCTGAGGAACTGCTGCTTGAAAGTTTATTGCTGTTCTCATGAAGCAGTGATGTAGGTGAAAGCTTTTGTAAAGTGGATGTCCCTTCTTGGTATAAAATTGGGTGAGGGATTGATTAAAGTGAATAGGAATTGAATTTTCTGTGGTTTAGAGGCTCAGCTCCATCTGGGCTCTGCTAGAGATTCTCCTGAACAAAACATCAAACCCTTGTTTGTTGGAATTTCTTATGAAACAGTTTTGAATCCAAATTCTGCTACTTGGAGAGAGAAAGGGGGATTTGTGTCTGTTTAACAGCATTGTCTTGGTTTTTTTTAAATGCACTAATCTTTGCTTGATAGGTTAGGCACAGAATTTGCTTAGTGAATAGAGCAGCCTTAACGTTTTTATTATAAAACTTTAAAAAGATGTTATGTAAAAATTAATTTTTGATTTTGGTTTTTTTCTTAGACTTCAAGGGCATCAACAGTGGCTGGTGGATTTATTTTGTAACACTGAAACTTTCAAATTAGATAGCTATTTGTCTTAGCCTAGAATTGTTTATTTATACAGAAGGGTTGTATGCTATGCTCAGCCTTCGCTAAGAAATAGAATGTTAACTATTCCAGTGTGGTTTTAAAAATAAATGGGATAATGTTGCCTTATTGTGAGCACATGGATTATTTTTTATTCAGTTTGTAATTGCATTTAATGGTTTGGAAGTCTGAGGAATTGCTAACGTTATAGTTGTGTTTTATGTGACACTGTGAGTCTTTGAGAATTACATACTTTCTTCTGAGATGCAGTGAAACCTAAATCAGGTACAACTTAGTTGTAAATATCTTTTTAGCACAATGGGGTTTTTTTTGTAAACTGCTGTTCTAACTTTGTATTTAGCATGTGGAGGAGAAGCAGGACAAGGGAGACATGTCCAGAGGACACCATTTCTGGCAAATTAATTGGACCCTCTGTGGTTGCAAAGCTTTCTTAGTTCTTTTCTGTAACTGGTTATTAGATAAATGAGAGGGAAAGCAGCCCAGACATGAACAGACACTGAAGAGACTTGCTGACCCATAAGAAACTTCATTTTCCTATATCCCTCTTAGAAGATGTGACTAATTATTTGTAGGTTACCCTTGAATTAATGAAGAGGGGTTTTAAGAAGCACCTGTAAGGTCAACTGATCCACTTATGGATCCCTTCCACAGAACAAAAGTAACCCTTGCAGAATAGGTTTCCTTTATACAGCATCAAGGGGGGGGGTGTCCTCTCCCTTCAGATAACTTCTACCCTGTTTACCTCATAAATAGAAGGTTTTCCCCATTAGAGGCAACTTTATAAGGTCAAGAAAGTTTCTGGTGACCACTCTGCATATGTTGTCTCACTCCTCTTGTCACTGCTCTCCTTTCTCCCCATCTGAGAAGGTTGAAGAGCACCCTTGCAAACTGATAGGCACAGCGAGCCCCATCACAGAGCAGAATGACAAGACATCATTTTGCAGTAAAACAGGGAGCAGGTTGTGTAGGGTTCACTTTTTCCCCTTTTAGTTTTCCAGGTCTCTATGAAGCAGGTGTTTGCTTTAAGCACTGGGATTGTGAAGGAACTTCTCAAAGATGTCGTGAGGATAGTGAGGTTTCTTTGTGTAGTGGGGTTTTTTTGTGTGTTTGTGGTGTTTGTTTGTTTGTGTGGGTTTTTTGTTTCTTTTGTTTATTTGGGTTTTTTTGTAAATAGCCTAGAACATGAAGAGGCAGAGACTGGAATCGGTGCCTTAAGGAAGAAGTAATTTCAAACCATTCTCAGGTTTTATGATGCTGCCTTTACACTTCTCTCCAGTAAACTTTCAAGAAGTAAATGGAAAGAAGTGGGAGAATAGGAGCAGGTTAGTCCACCCACAAGAAAATCTGCTACAACTTTCATGCCTGAAAATGAATACAACCCATATGGGTTTAAAAAATGGCTAGTCTTTATTTATGAAATAATAAAAATAAAATTAAGTTAGTGGTCTTAGGAGTCTGAACACTGTCTGCTCTGCTGCTCAACTGCAGAGGATACTTTGGGAAAGGAAACTTCATGAGTACTATGTTCCTTCTGCTCTCTCCCAACATCCTGCTCTGTTTCCCATCCCCATCTCACTTTACCAATAGGTTGAGATTTGAAAAGCAGTGCATTCTGTCCACTACTATTTTAAAATGTAATTCAGAGGATGGTAAGGCTAATAAGGGGACCATGGCCCAGAAGGTGATGAAGTGGCTGTAAAACTCCACCCTTCTCAGGAATACTCTAGATGTTTTCTACTTTAAAGCTCACCAAGCTCAGGAAGATAACAATAAATTCAGCATTGGTTTGAATTTATGCCACAAGAAGGTCTGAAGCAGAGATCTAAAGCAGCTTATACTCTAGAATTACTTTGTTGGGATAGCGTCATCATCTTCTGGTCAGTTGAAGCACTGTAGTGTGAATCTTGGAGTGTATTTTCTCTTCTTCCTGACTGCCCCAGCTTCAAGCTAGGAAGTGTGAGCTTCACTCTTGTACTTACTCAAATCTCAAACATTCTCTGACAAAAAAAGTTTTAAAGCCGGTATCACTAGAAATTCAAAATGCAAACTAAAATCACAAATCCAAATATTTTATTTGCTTGATGGGAACCTCACTAAGCACTTAGCTTTACGGGCAATGGATGTTACTAGTAGTTGGCTTTGTGTTTGTTCTTTCGGGGTTTTTTTGGTGGGTGTTTTTGGTGTGTGTTTGGTGTGGGTGGTGGTGTTTGTGGTTTTTGTTTGTTTTTTGATTGTATTGGAATTGGAGTTTGACCATATTGCAAAGAGTCAAATTCATGAAGATGGTGTTGCTTCTCAGTTGTGCTGAATTATTTGTTGGAGGACTGGGCTTGGATTTTGTCACTCAAAGTAAAACGTCATTTGTCTTCACAGTTAAATGAGAGAGAACATCTCTCGTGGCCGTGTAATGACTGAGCTTCTCAGTCTTCAGAGGCCCTTTGAGTTAGGGAAACCTGTCATCCTTGTTCTCTGTGTCCTTTGGCAAAGGGTGTTCAGGAGAAGACTGTATGCTAGAGAAGAAGAGGGGGGAGCATCAGGGACTGCTAGTGGGCAGGGAATGGTAGATTTAGAGACCAGGTAATCCAAGGTAGATTTCAAAGACAGCCATAGCAAACTCGAGTTTAGTGTAAACTTCGAGAGCTGTAATTCCAAATTGCATGTTCCTGGGAACAAAAGATGATGTTTGTTTGACTCTGGCTAAAGTGACCTTAGGGCAGATAATATTTTTCACTCTTAAATATTATCCACGTGCACACAAAATAATTATGGTAATAATGTATATATAAGGAACAAACTTGAGAGAAGGAAAATCAGTGGAGATCACAGTGGAGTTTCAATGTTTGGGGAGCATGTTTGCGAGAATTCTGGATACAAACATGGAAAAGCAAATGAATTAGGATGCAGAAGATTGTCACATGGGCAATAAACATATTTTAATTTTTAGAAGAGTCATCAGGCATTCTTAGCTTTACAGGCTCTTCTGTAATTGTCTCAGTAAAAAGCATTTGTGGCTTTACAAAAGAAATCCTCCACTTTTCCTGAGGGAAAACTTGGTTTGGGAACTCTCTCCCCCTTTTTTTTTTTTTTTTTTTTTTTTTTTTTTTAGGAAAATGAATTAAAAGAAAAAATTTTTTTCAATTTCTTTCACTAATATTCATGCCTTCTTAAAATAAATGCATGTGTTTTTTCGCCTTTTGTAACTACTAGAGAGATAAACATGAAGTGGCTAAGACTACGAATGATAAGTCCAAAATAATGATGATGATGGTGTGATTGCTGTGCTCTAGGCTGTAGCTCTTAATTGTTGTCTTAACAAGCAAATGGGCTGCTCTCTCCAGTCTGTTGGAAAGAGATCTCAGTTGCTGGTATGTTCATCTCAGATGCTTAGAAGAGGAACTGAAAAACAAATCTTCATTCTGCTGTCATGCTGCTTTTATACAGATCTCTTTCTTCACAAAGTTTCTGAATACCGAGTTCAGTTTGATGTCTGAGGGTGGTGAAACTCAGGCATGTGTTCTGTTTGTCTCTGTCTCTGTCCCGTTCCCATCCCAGCAATGCTCGAACTCGCCAGCCAGTTTGATCAAAATTTGATGAATAGAGATATGAACTGATGTGAAAATAATCGGTTGAATAGCAGAAAGATCCTAATGATGCCATTCACTGAGGGAGAAACTGTCGTTAGCTCTCTGCTGATTAGATACCGAGACACCCCACAGGAGCTCAGTCTCGAGACTTAATCCTAGAGAAAGCTAAGTTTTGCCAGTTCATCTGATAGGCGTTTTAGATCTTCACTTTTTGTTTGGATAAGCTTGAGTGGAAGACACTTTTATAGACAATCTTTTATAGGCCTCCTAGTTGTACAAAACTGCTGTTTTCACTCTGTATTCCACAAGGCTTTGTGATTTTTGCAGTCGACTTCACTAGGAGACAAGATCAGCCCTGCAGGCAAAATTAAAACAAAAACTCAATGCCTTGATACAATTCGAAAGCTTATGACTCCCCCCCCCTTTGCTTTCAAAAACTGATGCTGATATTCAGTAGTCTTTAAAACCAGGCTGAAATTGAGCAACTAAAATCATAGTCACAGTAGAAAAGGCTTGACTTGAATTTCTTTGGAGGCAAAGTGCCATTTGTTAGCTGAGCACTGTGGCCTGTCTGTTCTTCCTGGGGTGGTCTGAGGGGTTTTTATTTCTCCTTAGACTGTATTTTAGGAAAATGGCCAGCGCTTCTGCGTGTTCTTAATAGCAACTGCTGTGCATTCATTATTGCTTAGAATTTTCTTTGATAGCTGTTAGCATCATTGCTTACACAGTGAGTACTGTGCAGATACTATCAGGAGATGTTAGCATCCACATCTTCTACAACAAGAATGAATGTTCCTGTTCTACCGTCCTAATTTCTGACAGAGGTTATAGTTTGATTGGCATTACTTGAACCAGACTATTTTAAGTAAGTGGTACACAGCCACTTGATGAGCAGTAAAATGTTGGAAATACTTGGTATTAAATATATTGAAGGCATATTTAACTCTTCCAGTTTGTGTCGTGTGGGGTTTTTTTGTGTGTTGGGTTTTGTTTTCTGTTTTGTTTTGTTTTCTTCTTTGTGCATTGTCTTCTGCTCTATCCCTACCTCCTCTTCCATCCGTAACTGAAAGTGTGGGATTTCTGATTTTCTCCAGAACGCAAAGTCTATTTATTTTTTTTGTTCAGAAAAAGTTTATTTATTTTTTTGTTTCAGTGTTATTTGAAAGAAGACAATGAGCATATGCCTACTGGTTACTTCTTAAAATAACAAATAGACACTAAGTAACATAAAAAGAATGAAATTATATTGTAGCATCAAGGAAGCACTTGGCTTCTTTTGCAAAATACATATTCAGAGTGTAGAATACCAAATAACTTCAGAAATGGAATAAAAAATAATTCTCATGCGATGCGGTACAGAAACTGTGTTTTCACCTTCATTTTGTTGCCTAATATTACAAGAAGAAAGTATGTCCTTGGGGAGAATGATTATCATACTGGGATCATCCATAAGGATAACTGGAAGGAGCAGACAGGATCTCCTGACACTTGGATTAATCTCTATTAGTCTCATCTAAAAATGCAAGTTCACACATTCTGTTTATTAAAATTCTTCTTGCTAATGCACTGACCAGTTGATATTTAAAGAGATTTTGTTTTCATGAATAAAACTTAAGTTTAGGCCCTACTTTTTTTTATCTCTGAAATTTTTCTAGCTACTTTTCTGCAAAATGCTTTATTTTTATGGAAATAAGACAGGTGTTGTATATTTTACACCTTCAAGCACAGACCGACCCAGTTTAGGGAAAACTAAAGGAGGATCTGCAGCTTTCTGATTCGTAGTGTAACGAGACCGACTTGCTCAAGGTCATTCCAGAAGCCTGTGGAAGAGCTGGATGTGTAGAAGTGGCTTTTCTGCGCTGCGAGCTGCAGCTTGAACCAGAAGGGCACCTATCCTGTGCCTGTGCATCTTTGTAGATGCACAAATACAATACCTTGTGTTCTAAATACCACTATAACACGGTTTGCTTTAATATTCAAGGTAAAATAAGCGACCTCATTGCTGGAAGTATTTGGTTGGCTGTGTAGCACGTAGGGCTTTGAAAACTTTGGGGTGGGGGGGGTGGGGGGGAGGAAAGCATCCAGGCATGTCTTCAGTTCCCTTTGGCTTTCTTCAGCCCCAGAAAGAGCTTTGTGCCTGAGCAGTGATGCATAACATCTGATGGGCCTGGTTGTGGCCTAATCTTTTTTTTTTTTTTTTATTCCAGTGGATTTTTTTTCTCTCCTTTAGCGATGAAAACAATACTTAAAGAAAAAGAAAAGCAGCAACTGTATTTATCAAGAGTTTTGACACACACCACTGTAGTTTTGAATAGCTAGTGTATAGAAAAATGAAGATACCAGTATTCTAGGTAAAGAATGGTAATTAAACATATGCTGGAGATGAGTGTGAGCTGCTATGAGTAGGCAGATAGGTTAAGTTGAAGGCTGCTAGCTTTGGATTAATTCCCTTTTGGTTATAGTCTCGGATAAGCCTTATGCCTTATTGCTGAGGGCTGAGAGTGAGAAAAGATTAACATGGAATATATAAAGAGCTTTAATGATAAGTGTGAGTCTTGTTCCTATTGATGTAATTTTTTTTAATACTTATTTTAGCTGAATCAGTTGTTTGTAATTTTTGTGAAATCTTTTGCTAGGAGTAAAATGGGTATTCTATTTTGTTTCCTTATACATACGCTGCCTGAATGTGGTGTTTATAAACACATGCTTTTTGCAGTGGTTATACTGACATTTTTAAAAGGAAAAAAAGAAATGGTTTTAAGGAGTTTTGATGTTTCTGTGCTGCAAAGTTAGGAAACGAATGCCATGTCTGTGGTGTGTACCTTGGTGGTGACCTTTGCCTTCTGGTTAGAAGTGTATAAAGAAGGCCTGGTTGTAGAGGAGGGCTGGATGTCATGCGAGTAATTACTGTGATTTTACTATGGTATTTCTTCTTCATTTAAGGGAAAGGAGCACTCCCAGGGTTCTTTCATCAATAACCTTGCAGCTGTGAAGTCAAGCAGGTGGGGATGGAGAATCTTGCCTCAGTTCTTGCTGAACTTTCTGGAAGTTCTCATGCGGTTTTAAGGAGTTTGGGTTCTCTTTCTCAGTACAGCCGTAGGCACAGTATAGATACTAACGCTATAAAAGCGATGACGAAATTTGAGAGCTCGGTGGGAAGAAGGTGCGATGCGGTGGAGCTCGGCCGCGGCCGGGCTTTGTGCGGGGCTCCATTGTAGGGGGCTGGGGCAGGCGTTGGGCGGCCGGGGCCAGGGGCGATGCCGGGGGCGTGAGGCCGAAACAACGGCGACAAAAACTGGTCCGGGGGAAGCGCATCTCCAGACACGACCCGGGTCAGGCTTGATTTGCGGCTTAGGCGCTTTCAGGAGCGGCTGTCGGTCTGGTAAACAGGAGGCTGCCGGGTGAGTCGAACAGAAGGGGGAGATTAGCATATTAATGCGGCGCTCGCTAATCGCCTCCCCTCCCTCCTCCCCGCCTCCCTCTCTGTCGGAGTACGGGCTCCAGCGCTCACTCCGCCGTCTGCTTTCGCCCTCCTCGGCACTTCACCCCCGGGAAGAGGATGGTCCGAGCTTTCCCTCGCCGAGGCGGGAGAAGATGAAGCTGCGGCGCGGCCCCCTCCCCACCGCGCCGCCGCCGGGCCGCGGATTGTGCGGGCGGCATCTGCGGGGCAGCGGTGCGGCAGCGGCAGCGCGGTGAGAGGCGCACGTGGGGAGGCGGCGCCGGCTGATGCAACCGGGGTGGGGGGTAGAGGGGGGTTTGCAGGGAGGAGGGGAGCCTGCCTCAGTGGGTGCATCGGGTTGGGTTTTGGTGTGGGTTTAGGGTTGGGTTTGGGGTTTGGGTTTGGGGTTGGGTTTGGGTTTGGGGTAGGGGTTAGGGTTAGGGTTAGGGTTAGGGTTAGGGTTAGGGTTAGGGTTAGGGTTAGGGTTAGGGT
>JAAGNO010028447.1:0-31295 GCA_033439905.1 Ceryle rudis | reverse complement strand
TTTGTTTCTTTGGTGTTGTGGGGTTTTTTTTTGTTCGTTTTGGTTTGTTTGTCCGGTTTTTATTATTATTTATTTACTTGTATGGACTTTCATTATTTATTTTATTAACTCTGGAAGGAGTTTGACTTGTATTTTCACAAATGTGCTTGTGAAGCTCTGACTGTTAATGACACACACACACACAAAAAGTGTGAATCTGCTAAGAAGAGATCTGAAGTCATAAACCACAGTTTCTAAAAACCAAGGACACAAAAAGATCCAGATCTAAGGATGTCAGAAACAAGCCAGAAAAACAATGCATGTCTCAAAACAGAATTTATAGTCATCCCACAAAAACTACACTTCTACTAGTACACTAGTATACTAATACACAAAATAAATACATTTTCATGATCCTGGGCATAGTAAAATACATCTGAAATTCACTCAGAAAGTTTAAAAAGCTCTGCAGAAGGAAGAGAGGAAGTCTACCACAGTCACATATCAAAATAGCATCACAGTTGCAGTATCTGTGAACAGAGTGCTTCCCCATATGATTAGTCAAGGCTGATTTTACATCCTCAAATACCTCCATAAATAACCTTTTTTTGTTCCTTGGGGAATGTTTAGGTAAACTTCAGATGTCTCATTCAAAATCCCCAGTTCCCTTTTCTGTCTGTTTTTCTAAGGGAGAGCAGAATTTCCCTGTCAATTTCTCTGAACAGAGGTGGTCCTGAGTTAGAAAGATCTTTCATATGTAGTGACCTGTCTCAAATTATTTCTAAATGCCTTTCTCTATATCACTTACAGACTGATGCCCTACTGTGTGAAAATCAGTGATTTTCCTGGGGCTTGGCTCATGCTGTTAGTGAATAAACAGTCTCCAGAAAGCTGCATTAATGTAATGTTAGGACACTATGACTTTTGGAAAGCTGTGAAAATAAGAAGTCCATCATGACAGGATGAGCAGCACGAGACCTTCAGTACATACAGCTTGTTGACAAGCTCAAATTCTGCCTGAATAAGAAGGGCAGGGAGAGCTGCCTGAATAATTTCTCAACTGCCTTCCCTTTGCTTGTCTTAAAAAAAAGGACACACTCTTTGTAAAGTGATCATGAAATCAGAAAGCTGCACTCCTTTCTGTCTCTTGGAGAAAACTTCAGCACCAGCTTTCCATTAACCAAATAAACAATGCTAAAAATAATTAACTACCAAAAAGGCATCTTGCAATAGTCTTGGTTGATGTTATACAGAAGGTCTCAGCAGACTTATCATTTTATAAGGAGCTGGAAATAAGGAACTAGAATACCATGTTCTTTCTGAACCTCCATGAAGTTCAGAATGTTCCCATGCCATGAAACTAGTTTTACTTCTCCATTATTTACTTCCCAGCTGGCTTTGAAACATCTGCACAGTTCATCCAGGGCTTGCTTATCTGTAAAAATATGAGAGCACTGCCTCCTTATCTTACAAGTTCTGTAAATGTATACATATATTTGTACATAAATATAGAATCATAAAATGATTTAGGTTGGAAAAGTTCCATAAGATCATTGTGTCCAACTGTAAACCTAACATTGCCAAGTCCACCACTAAACCATGTCTCAGTGCAACATCTACGTGTCTTTTAAATACCTGCAGGGATGGTGACTCCACTACTTCCCTGGGCAGCCTGTTCCACTGCTTGATAACCCTTTTAGTGGAGAACTTTTTCCTAATATCCAATTTAACCTCACCTGGTGCAACTTGAGGCCATTTCCTCTCATCCTATCACTTTCTACTTGGGAGAAGAAACCGACCCTCACCTCACTACAGTCTCCTTTCAGGTAGTTGTAGGGAGTGAGAAGGTCTCCCCTGAGCCACCTTTTTTCTAGGTTAAACACTTCCAGTTCCCTCAGCTACTCCTCATAAGACTTGTGCTCTAGACCCTTCAGCTTTGTTGCTTTTGGGCACACTCCAGCACCTCCATGTCCTTCTTGTAGTGAGGTGCCCAACACTGAACACAGTATTCAAGGTGCAGCCTCACCAGTGCCAACTACAGGGCGATGATCATTTCCCTAGCCCTGCTGGCCAGACTATTTCTGATACAAGACAGATGACCTTCTTAGCCACCAAGTTCCTCCCTTTAGGCTGTAGCATCAAATAAATCCTCTTTCATTCAGGTGTCTAAAATTTAAACCCTAAAATCCTGATCAGTGCCTGCTACTATTATTTTAGACACCCTCAGAGCATAGTGTATAATTTCTTAGTAAACAGACATTCAGTGCTTATAAAACCTGCTGCAAACACCATTGATGTATGTGAGATTTAGAAAATTCTAAGTCATTTTTAGACAAAAGCTGTTAATTAGAAACCCAGCTGCTGTTCCTAAGATGGATTTTTTTGTGAGATTTGATATAATGTACATGACTCTGCTTTATCATAGAGTACCCCAAGGTTTTTCCTCAGAGATGATTTTTTAGACTAAGCCATGCTGCTCTAATATTTTCTGCATGCCATCTGGGCTCTGCAGAGCTAAGGAAAACATCATCTCTTCAAAACATTCAAGGTCCCATCAGAGATTAAGTCGTGTGGAGGACTCTTCATTTGGACACCTTCCAGCCCTTTTTTGGCACTTGAGCAGGTTGTCAGCAGTTGTGGAAGTAGAAGTCTTTACCCCACAGCAAGACTAACCTGTTCTTCCCTTGAAGCCCATGTTTTGGTCTTGGATGTGGTATTTTTATCCTCCACATTCATTAACAGCCTGTCCCAGCTTCCGCTCCATCCTCTGGTTTGTGTGCTTTTGGGAAGATGGCAAACAATTCAATGTCACGTGTGGGGGTTACAACAGTGGGAAGACACTTCAGAAACAGACTTAGATTACAAATTAAATGGAAGAGATTTCCCACAGTGCAATTTATGGAGGGCTCCTATTTTTTGCTTATCACTTGATAAAACCACACTATTGTGTTTGCCTGCATTTTCAACACAATATGCTTGCTTGCCTTAACTTTCAATCCAGCTAGGGAAGCATAGCAAACAAACCTTATATGATTCACATGGTGCTTTTCTAAGCATCTGTTTTAAATCACCTATCTGAGGGTCTGAAACATGGCCCAAAGTTGGCAAGGTGGCAGCCAGAAGCACATCTCACTAATTAATTGGCTCAGAGCATGGAGGTGGATATGAAATCATTCACGTGCAGAATTTTTCGGAGCTTTTATGTCTGTGTGCTTTCCAGATTTGAGCAAAACAGATCTACAGGAAAATCAAAAGCAGTGACTAACTCTTAGCACAACCCCACACAGCACTCCATGGTGGTACCAATCCAGAGGGAGACTCTTGACTGGGACACTGGGTATTCCTGAGCTAGTGGAAAAGCAGATCTTTGCCAAGAGATGTGGAAAACACTTTTATCAACTCCAAGTAGACAAAAAGGAAGCAATTGAGATATTTTTTGTAGCTGAGACATTTCCCATAGAAAGCTAGTGTTCCTGATTCAGACTGTTAACATTGCCACCAAACTGGGACAAGGAAACCCCCTTGGTGTCAGTCTTAGAACTGACTCAAGAACCACAGAAATCTAACTCCCAGGACCTCTGGTCTTTATTCACTTGATCTGCAGTCACTGCAGCACTATTGCCTCATAACAGTTAGGGAGATTTCGGAGCTTTTTCCTGTGAAATTCCTGTTACAATCTCTAGAAGTAAAGATAGATAGCAACTAATGTGCTTTCCTATAAACGTAGCCTGGTAACTTTGATCAGATGAGCATAGGCATTTTCTACATCTACATGTGTGGATCTGAGTAAAGATGATAAATGTACTAATTTTCAATGGCAAGAAACAGCAACTAGGAAAAATATTTAAATTAATAATGTTTGCATAATATCCAAACCTCTGCTCCTCTTTCAGGAAGTGAGAGCACCTGTATAAACATTTGATCTGGAGAAGTTAAAGGTCATATTACCACTACGTAGTCCATGGCCTCTGAAGGTTAAAATATCATTTTACAAACAAAATATCCTTGCCTTGAAGAAGTTGGGCAGGTATTCCCTTGGTTACTGTTGCAACCTCTTGGCCTCAGTCCTAGCAACACTTACACACATGCTTAATTTTAAGCATACAAGTATCTCTACTGTACAGCTCAGAGGGGTGTGAAGAGGTTCCACTATGATGTTGAATACTTGATGCTTCCCTGTTCCCTGGCAATCCAAAGACTCACTGTAACCCAAAGAAGCCCTTCAGTTGGTTCTGAGATGGAGCTTCAAAGGCATTGACTCATCAAACAGTTCTCATAGGAGTTTTTTCTTCCTCAGGGTGTCAGCTCTTTAAACATAACACAAAATACTGTAGTTATGAAGTAGCCATTTTGTGTTCAGGTACTGCATACTGCACTTTCTTATTTTATATTTGGTATTTTTATGTTCTTTCTTTATACGTTACTCGTGATGTGTTGGTTTTAGCTTTTAGTTGCACAGAATAAGCTTGGTAACAGCTCTACTAATATGAAAGTGATAATTTTCAAAAGGCCAGAATGACTTAAGAGTTGAATTTCCAAGGGCCTTGGGTGCTGATGCATCTAATTTGAACCTTCAACCCTTGTTTGAAGTCAGATTCTTTCAGAATATTTTTGGATCTGGCCTACCTTTTAGTGAATAGTGTGTTTCTCTCAATCAATGTTTTGCAATCCTTCTGGTTATATTTCAGATATCTTATACAGTATTGCTTTTACTTTATTCTAACATTTTTGTTTCCTCTTAAACATGCCAAGTTCCTGGAGTCAAAACACTAGGCTTATCAGTGCTGGATGCTGCAGTTGCACTGGTGGAGAGGAGAGGTGAAATGACAGGCTTAAATATTTAATAAGATGCTGCTGGGTGAGAAGGAGATGAAGGGCAGCTGCTCTTAGTTCTGCTGGTAAGATGCCTTTAGTTATTGCTCTCCCCCCTTCCCTCTGCCGTTAACACTGCATAATTTCTACAAGACTGATATTTCTACAGTATAAATTGTCCTGGGGCTCTTTGCATCTGTTATAGCACATTCAGGAATTATCTTGCTACTTATTTTGTGATGTGCCTCCTATCTCACATTCATTGCCAGGAAAAAAAAAACCAACCACTACTCTGGCTGACTGCAAACATCTGCCTATTCAGTGTCTTGCTGAGGCAATTGACCTTCATAGCTTCACATTCAGCTTATTAGTGTGGTGAGGATCATGCTGGTTTGTCCTTTGATATCTGGAAGGGGTAAAATCAATTTCTTTGCCCTCTGGGGCATAGTTACGTTACTTATGTGGAGATTCCTTTCAGCAAGTGGAACAGTATGTCCCCAAAGATGTCATCAGTTCCAGTATTAGTTGCATTTTCTAATTTCTAAAAGTCTGTCAGTGGAGATTTCTTGTACAGTTAGGGTTTGCATCTCAAAAGATGCCTCATTTTACTGCCATATAGATGCCTCAGATCGGAAGGCACAGGATCTCCTGATCATGGTGTGTAAAATGTAGAACTAGGATTTCTAGTCTTTAAACATATTCCTGCATTTTTCTGAGACATAAGCTAACAAGATACACTTTCTTAAAAGCCACCTGTCCTCTCCTGGATGTGGTGGTTCAAAAAAGATACCTATCTATCTAGTTCAATTCTCCAAACATGAGTTGTTTAAGTTTGCTAGTGTTTTATATGTCTTGCAGAACATTTTACTTTCTTTTAGTTAGGCAGAATTGAAGAATGGAAGTTGATCATTTAATGAGGCTTTGAGAATAAAGAACAGTTGCTAGAGACTTTAAAATATATATTAAAAAAATTTAAGCACAAAAAGGCTAATTTTTAACCTTAAAATTTAGTACAATTGACAGAAAACCCCATAACTTCTGAAACATGAAAACCTTTGGTCAGCCTTAGTAAATTCTGAATTAATAGATCTGCTAGTGTTTCTCATCTTCTGCAGAATTTAACTTGTGTATCTTTTGAAGACCTTGCTTACAGAAGTAAAAAAATCATTGTGGAACCAGCGAGCACCAGTTTTCAACGGTGGAGAGACAAAAAAAGGAGAAAAATATGTACAAGTTTGTACTTGCAACTTTCTGTCAGTTAACATTTATCTCAGTAGTGACAGATCCTCCCTTCCTTTTGTAAATTCTGCTCAGATACCACACGCAAAGGCGTAGAGAAGCTACTCTGTGCATACACACATTCTCCCTGCAGGACCAAAAAAAGGCATTAGTGAGTTGGAAAGCATGGGATATTTCTTGATATATAAGGCTAGTTGGAAATTTAGTAAGTCAAGCCCACTGTTTGTGCCCACCTGGTTGGCCAAGGCCATGCCTGACTGATACAATCTAATCCTAAAGCCTAGGGAAGTTTAAAGTGCATAAGTATGCATAAATGGTATCTGATCCTCCTGGTGTTTCCAGACCATGGGATTGGTAACAAGGCAGACCAGGCTGTTAAGCATTATGAAAACACACTGCTTTTTTCAGTTCGTAGTACTATCTCCTGTCATTTGGTAGACAGGACCACAGGGACTCATTATTGTCATGTAGTAACTGAGAGGGAAAACCTGCTCTTCATTAAAGTGATGTGGAATGAATTTTGTGGGCAATGGTATATTTGTGTTGGTAGCTTCAGCAGGTTCTCTGCCTTGTAATAACAATGGTGCCCTAAGTAGCTCTGCAAACCACATATCCCTGGAGTTGACCTATACCAGCACTTGCTGCTCCAGAACATCTTTCCAGGTGCACTGATTTCTGCTTATGAATAGCTGGACATTGCTGCACTTCATTTTCCTGTTGTGTTGTCTGGGTGTTATTTTCTCATAGAGGTAAGGCTACAGTTTATTCCATGTTACACATGTGAAAACACAGTTGCTGAGCTAGAAATGGTGGCTGAGAAGAAAAAGGGCACCATGTTGTCTTGGGCTTTCTGTTTTTGCCAAGGGGGGCAATTTTCAAAAAATGTTAAGCATAACTTGTAAACTGAGCCTTTCAGAAGATCCTCACTCTAGGAACTCTAAACTCCGTGCTATCATTGAAAATAAAAAACAGCCTTTGACTCAGTGTTTCTGAATTTTGCACATCTGACATTGAAAATTAGGCACCTGATGTTAACTACCATGTAAGACTACCATGATATGGAAACCCAAGTAACCCCAGATGCACTGGGACATGCAGTCAGCCAAATGCCATGCCTGTGCAGAGACCAAGCTCCTACCCATCCATGGCTTTCCCAGAAAAATATGCACACATTTCCATGGCTCATAAAGCACGCTTTGTTGTGTGATAGCAGATCTGAGTTGCACATGAAACTGCTCCAAAGGGTACAGAGAAGATGGAAGCTGGGTTTAGAAGAAAAGCTTCTCAATTCTCACATGAAACATTTCTCATATCCTAGATGGTTGGAGCCATGAATACGGCTCTGTAGCACATTGGAACCTATTTAGCAAAGGACAATGAGACTAATACTAATGAAATACTAATGAAAAGCATATGCCCCATGAAGAAGTGACAACTAATTTCAGCAGATAATTTTGCAGATGTCTGAGAAAGTTGGAATTATTAACATAGTTTTAATAGAAGAAAAGAATAGCACTTCTGTTTAAGAGTATTCCACATGGATGTAGCTGGAGAAATATTTCCTGATCCCCAGAAAAATAGATGCTTCTCCGGTGAATCTCCAGTGTGACTCCATTCAAGGAAGATAAACCAATTTGCACCACACTTTCAGTGCTGAACATGCAGTCAGAAGTTAGCAGTGGATAAATCACTGTTGATAAATACCAGTTTGTGTTCTCAATTGCTGGCTGCAGGTGGTTTTCCTAATCCACCTTCCATTCACATCAGGGAGAGCAGATTTGATCTTTTACCTCCAATGGGACTGCAATTTATTGGAGTGGAGGGCATTCATCACTTCTCAGTAGGGCCTCCCTCCTTCATTGCAGCAGGACCTTTGTCTGCATTGTGTTGTCTGGAAAGCACAAAATGCCCAGCTAACCTTCCTGGCAACACTTGCAGGATGAGCTGTATGGCTCTAGGGTTTGTCAGAGCTGTACTGAAATGTTGCAAAATGTGGTGCTTTGAAAAATGTTTTCCTAAATATGCAATTAAAGTGATGACAGCTTCCTAGAGGTTGCAGTGTTACATATTTTATAACGTTATGATATCTTTGTGCTGTGTACCAGACTTTTATGTGCAGCTAAACAAACTGTGATGGAAGAGGTTTAAGTATTCATTTGAGAATAGGTCATTATAAGTACATCCATATTTATGATCAAGATGTATAGGATCGCATTGTTTCTGACGGCATAGCTATTATTCATCTGTAATTGCAAAAATACAGCCTGCCAGTTTTGCTTTTCAGTTGCAAACTTTAATGGAGCAACTAATCTGATTCACCTTTTAACAGCTGAGAACTCTGGAGTTGCTTTAAATGCTTTCTGTTAAATACTTTTTTGTTTGAAGCATTTTTTTCACGACAGTGACTTTTTATGAAGATCACTAACAGAATATGAGCTTTGAATAGGTTTTTCCATTGTCCGGAAGGCTTTTGCAGTGCATTGTCCAGAAGTTGCTCTTTAAAATCTGCTGATGGAATGCATAAATAAGTGTCCAATACGAATAGAAAACATATCTCATATTCGGTAACCTGATAATCTCTACATTATTCAATATACTATAGTAGTTAAACTAAGAAGTACAAATACATATGTTACTTTAATTCCTAAATTCATAATGTATTTCTATTTCCTGCAGGTCATAGTGCCTTATAACCATAGACTGTTACTTCTGAGACCCAGAGAAATCTAACAAGCCAAGTGTTAAGAATTACATGGCTAATTTTGACATGAGTAGTATGTATCCTCACATAGTTGAGAATCAACATGTTCGTATTTTATGAGAATTCAAATTGATTGAACTTTCTGCTTTAAATGTTAGAAATAAATCTGAAGGGAACTGATAAGTGTAGTCTAAAAGTCTTATCTTCATGCTCAAACCACTCCTTCATGTTAAGTGATTAGATATAATGAAGCTATATGCACCTTAAAGCCGCCTACTGCCTTTCATCCAGAGAGCTACAGAAGCTGAATCATATAATAGAATTATAGAATGCTTTGGTTTGGAAAGGACCTTTAAAGGTCATTTAGTTCCAGCCTCCTGGCAGTGAGCAGGGACATCTGCAACTAGAGCAAGTAGCTCAGACACCCGTCCAACCTGAGCTGGAATGTTTCCAGGGAGGGGTCATCATCTACCACCTGTCTGGACAACCTGTTCCAGTGTTTCGTCGCCATCATGGTAAAAAATTGTTTCCTTATATCTAGTCTATATCTACCTTCCTTAAGTTTAAAACCATTACCCCTTGTCCTGTCCTAAGAGCCTGCTAAAAAGTTGGCTTCAGTCTTTGTCATAGGACCCATTTAAGTATTGAAAAGCTGCAAAAAAGTTGGCCCAGAGCATTCTCTTCTCCAGGCTGAACAATCCCAACTCTCTCAGCCTTTCTTCATAGTAGAGGTATTCCATCCCTCTGATCCTGTTCATGGCCTTACTCTGGATCTTCTCCAACAGGTCCATGTCTTTCTTGTGCTGAGGACTCCAGAGCTGCACACAGTACTCCAGGTGGGATCTCACCAGAGCGTAGACACCTCCCTCAACCTGCTGACCATGCTGAAAATATACTTTGCTGTTAAACATGTTCAGCTTTTCACCCAGCAGTACCCCTAGATCCTTCTCTGTAGGTATGCTCTCAATCCCTTCATCCTCCAGCCTGTACTGACATGGAGGATTACCCCTACCCAGAGGCCAGTGTATAATGAATGTATCTCCTGCTTATTTCTTGTGCCATGTACCATGGAAGTGGACAAATAAGTTGTATGCATCCATATATATGCACATATAAGCTACTCATGTATTTATATGTTTTCATGTTGATTGTGATTACACTTAAATACTATTCCAAATATCCATATAACTGGTATTATTTGTTAATATTAACTACAGGCCAGCTTTATGACACACTGAGATGTGGAGCATGCAGTGCCTTTTAAAACGCATGACTGAAACAAATTGCTGTATGTGCCTGTGGTGTCAAATCTACAGAGGTGACAAAACCAGAACTGTCAAGAAAATTGTTGGAAACTTCAGCATTTAATTGGTGGAGTAATCAGTTTCTAGTTAGAAATTTTGAGTCTTCCTGACAAACAAGAAACATCCCAGTTTTTCATTTGAAAGTACTGAAAACCAGAGCAGCAGGTTATTTCTATGTAGGCTGCATTGTGGCTTCTGATCTTTTAGGGGAGACATAAAACCTTTGAAAGCACCTAGTGTGGACAATGTAATCAAGAGTAAACAGTAACAAGCTCCTCAAAGCATATATCTTAGGCTAGGTTCCATCTGCTGTGTGCTTGAAGAAGGTTTTGGTCTCCTCCTGTTCTGTTCAGGAGCAACTGTGCTGCTGGAAGTTTTATAAATCATTAATAAAATCCAGAAAAAGAAGGAAACCACATGCCAAATCACAGCCATCCCGTATTTCCTCTGAGACAGAGATTCCCCAGAGAGGGACTTCTGCAACAGTGTGGGCTCATACAAAAGAAATTTCCACAGAGAAAGAGAAAATATACCAGTTCTTTGCCAAGTTTGACCATTTAATTTTTGGAAGCTCCCACAGGGTGTGCAATAAATAACCTTGAGACAGAGACCCTTAAGGCTAGAGCCAAAGGAATTCCTCATATTGGAAAGGAATTGCCTGGAAAGTCCCTCTACTGATGGATCTGGGAATACGGATCTGTAGTGGAGAACTGTGACTGAATGGAAGTGAGATGGTAAAATCTTCCCCTTTTATTTAAGTTCAAACAAGTTCCCAGCTGGAGTCCATCAAACTGGAAAGTGGATACAGTTCAGAAGAAGGTGAGGAGTTATGGGACTTATATTTTTCTTTCCTGAAATTTCTAAAGTCTTGTTTTTCAAAGAACTCGTTTACTGCCTTTTGTTAGATGATAACGATTGAAACAAAAGTGCACAAGAGAAAAATAATGGGAGAAGGGTAAAGTGGAAAAAAGTAATCTCAAGGTAAGCTACATCTGCTGATTTTCTTTTTTTCCAGATTTCCAGACTGACATTGGGAAGAGTTTTGAATTTATTAATTCTGCCAGTGTGGTCACTTGCATATCTTTGAAAACAGATTTGTACATGGACTTAGAAGACACTTACTGAAACAGAAATGAATGTTTCCTTGATGGTATTCCATGTGTGTGAACACAACATGCAGTTCCTGAGTAATGTGTAGAATAAACAGTGTACATCTGTTTGGAAGATGATTATCTGCCACTTTTATATCGTCTATTTGGGTGCTTGTCTCTATGTTTGCCCTTATGGAAAATGTGCAACACTGACTGTTCTGTTTATCTGCATGGCATGACAAAAGATAAGCAAGAGGATGGGAATCCTTGTGTCATGGTAGTACAAAGGAAAAAACTAGGAAAAAACTAGGAAAAAACTGACTTAATTCAGATACTAAACCCCAAATGAGTGAGCAGTCTGGAAGCTCCTATAATGGCTCAGAGCAGTGTCAGCTGCAGTGGATTGTGTGTAAACTCGTAAAGGGGTTTGTGTGTGTGTCTGTGTGCACAAATGAAAAAAAGGTATGCATAGACATCTTGTCTACAACTAGGGACTATATTCAATACCAGGAATGATGTTTGATTGCCTCAGCATAGGCATTTAGTCTAACCTGAAATACCCTAGGCTATCTTGACATCCAAATATTATGGGCAGATGTTACAGAGGCCCCTTTCTACACTCAGCCCTTCTGGGCCAGCAGCTACTGGTCATGTAGGAAATCTGTGGCCATATAAAACAACGTTAGTTGGCTGAATTCTTCAGAATGTGAATGTAAAAAAAGACCTCTGACTAATCTTGACATTACTGAGGTAAAACTTCTAAAATCAGTGATACTTCTCTAGAAAGTACACATGCAGATTTTTGTCTTCCATATTCTACTTTATGACATTACTTTTTCTGTCACTGCACTCTACATTTAATATACCAAATCAATTTTCATGTAAATGCAGTTTCTGTCAAAATCCTTGTAGAGGATTGAGTGTGATTGTTTTCTCCAAGATGGTCCCACTTCCAAATAAGAGAAAAGAAAAATAATACTAGAAATTCCTTGGGACACAAGTTTTTAACCATTTGCCAGTGACAAAATACCCAAGTAAAGAAAGACAAAAGTTTAGGTCGGAATGTTTCCAAGTAAGTATTCAATGCTAGACCTGTACATTACTGGTAAATGACCATATCCAAGAATACTGGGATGGGTTGGAGACTTACTTTTTTATTTCCCTACCAGACTTAGGGAATTGGTTTTGTTCTTACTGAATATGAAAGGCCAACATGTCATATCAACCCTGGCAGCTGCCAGCTTTACTCCAGCAAAGGCAACTATTGACAATTCTTCCAGACAGAGGTATGTGAAGGTGAGGAACTCCCTCTGTGACTTAGCTACTCATGAATTATTACTTTACAAATTCTAAATAAGGCTTTGTGATCTGAGATTTACAATACAGCAACCTTAAAGTTTCAGAATAACCAAGGAGTCTTCTCAGGGGTGTTTACCTAAGGAAATAAAACCTCAGTGAGGGTGATAGTTGAGCTGTGTCTGTGGTGACAGCTACATAGTCTCATGATGTTCTTCACTTTTCTGTCAGCAATGTGCAGACACTTCTATTCACATAGCTACTGCCATTGTAAAGCAATACAAGTTGAAAAGCAAATAAGTCTTTCAAGGTGCTTCAAAGACCAGAATTGTCCAGGACAAATGAATTATAATGCCATTCTTCTGCTAAGAGTTTATTGCTCTCTATTTTTCCAGAGTGGTTTCAGGCGCCACAAAGCCTGTTACTCCCAAGTCTGCAGTGTTCATGGAGTCCAAAATTCTGCTGACAAATTTCAGAAGCTTGTGTTGGTAATGCCAGTGAAGTGGGCCCTCATGAGAGCACTGATCATTAATCCCAGCCGAATATCCACTGGTTTGCTGTCACTGATGCAAAAGATGGGACTGGGGAATGAGGAAGGGATATCAAGTGTGGTCTGCTAATATGGTTCATATCTTTATATGTCATTATAAAGTCATTACCGTTGTGATGGGAAAGCCTAGAAGTACAGCATGTCAGCAAAGAGCAGGAGTCAGTAAGTGCTGCATGCCTGACAATCTGATGTTTCCTCCCCAGCTGTTCAAGCCACCTGGATGTTTCCATGCAGAATAGCAAGATTTACTGGCAGGCTGTGGTTATATCACCTGTGAAGAAAATCTATCATTTTTCAGCTCTGAAAATACTGTCTGTGTAAGTTTTAGGGAATCTTAATTCCCAGATCTTCTTTTCCTGGAGTGTTTTAAGAGTATATCAGAAGATTTATTTCTTTTCAGACAGAAGATAAAAAGGGATTCCAGCAACCACTTGAATATTGTCTGTTTAAGCCCAGGAGTAATGGAAGTGTCTTATCTCAAATAGTTTAGCCATAATCATTGCCTTAACTCCAGTCCCTCCCAAGAGGATGACTTATTTTTAAAATTCCCAAGCATGAACTTTGATGGACTTCTAAGAGAAATTTGGTTTTCTTCATGTTTAAATTTGACCCTCTTTTAAAGTCAACTGTTAACAGGACCTGGTGCTGAGACATGCCAGGAACTGGCCACCTGCTCCCCAGCTTTCTGTGTGGGAACTGGAAAGAAAATGTCTCAGTCTACCAGAGATGCAGTTTAGGATATGGTAAGCTGGACATCAAACACCAGTGATTTGCTTTCAGATATTAACAACAAAAAGGTGCTTAAAATTTACATTCGAAGACTGTGCTTAAGACCTGCACAAATTATGAGATTGCAAAACTAGGTGCCTCTGCATCTTGACAGGGTGCAAAGATCAAAGTCAATTCCTTCAGCAACCAAACAGGGGTTTAGAAGTCCATCTTTTGGCATGTACACATGAAAAATCTTGGCCTGTGTTAAGTATAAATGAAAGGAATGCAGCTTTTTGAAACAGGAGTCCTTGCACATGGGAATAATGTTTTCCATGGGCAAACAATGTGTGTACACAGACTGGTGCTTAGAGTATAGTTACTTGATTAATGCCCCCCCTTTTTTGTTTGTTTGTTTGTTTGTTTTCTGGCAGAGCATCAGTAAATTTAATTCCAGCAAATATTAACCCAAGTATTCTGTATAAGACACCATAAGACACCAGGGGTAATTTTTTTCACTCCTTTTGGCACTAGTCAATTCTCAGTTGAAGCTCTATACCCAGATTCTGAGCCCACGCTTCCGTGAAGCTATGGATAAATTGTAGATAGTCCAGAGAAGGGAAGCAAAGATGACAACAGTCTTGAAAAATATGTCCTTTAAAGGAAGGTTTAAACGATAGTTTGTTTAGTCTCGAGGAGCAGAGACTACAGCTGACATGATAACAGCTCTCTGAAGTGTATGAAGTTGTTATGAAGGGGCCAGTGATAAATTGTTCTGTGAACCTTTGGGAGCTGGACACAAAGTAACTGACCTTTCAGCAAAAAAAGCTTCAGGTGAGAATTTAGAAAAATATTTTTATAAACACAGCTAAGCATTGCAACATGCTACTGAGGGAACCAGTGAAATCTGCGCAGATTTCATGACAAACATCTGTCAGGAGGGTCTTGGCAAATGGGAGACTTGGCTTCCAAATGAGGGGATTATTTAAATGGCCTTTGAAGTCCCATTCTGGTTTACTTTCCCGTGCCTGCAGAATTTCTTAGTGCATGACTCTTCTTTGTACATTGTAAGAAATACGATCGTTTTAAAGCTGGTGATTTGAAGGTGTACCTTTGGATAACTTCAATATTGATGTGTTCAAGCTCTGTTGTGTTTCGTCATGAAGTCATGACAGGAAAAGATGACCTGGCAGGAGGTTTGTAATGCCTCAGCAAGCCTAGGAGCATGTCTTGAAGGCCTCTGAGCTACCAAAGTCCTCAGGGCTAGGTGCCAATGAGTCTTTTAAGGAAGTTTAAAGCAGTCTTTTAAAGAAATTTCTTGCTTCCTTTGTGCTCCCTGTAGCCTAGTGTACCAGAACGAAGGTGCAATGGAGTGCAATTCCTCCATAGAAATAGAGCTACCACAGGTCTGGCTGTACTGAAAGCAAGCCAAAAGGTCTCCTTCTGGTAGGACAGCGTGATTTGAGGTAGGTGGGGATGGAGGGGACTCAAATACATAACCCTGAAAATTTGTGGGGATTTTTCTTCATCAGGTTTAATGATTCTGTGAGTTGCTAACAACAAAGTACTAATGCAAATTGTTGCTTCCTGCTTTTAGATTGCTGTGGGATGGGAATAAATGGGGGAAGACCAGTACTTACATTGCTTTGACACTAAACCATTCCCCAAGGCTCTGAAAACATCTGTCACAAATGAATGCTGCTAATTTGGTTTCACTTAAAGCTTCTTCAGAATTTGAACAGCAGAAGTTATCAAAATTACATGTTTTTCATGAAAAATATGTTGTTCATAACATTTTCTTTTTAAGAAGAAAAATGACTGATTTAGGAACTTTTCTAACACTTCTGTGACTTTTAAAGTTTTACTATTTTTAAAAAAAGAAGAGATCTCATGTAGTCTAATTTTTTCAGCTTATTGTTTTGTATTATTTTATCACCCTCTCCTCCAGCTTCCCTTTTCCTTCATTTTGTCATAGGCTTTTCAGTCCCTACAGTGCCCCAGGCACTGCTGGTGTGAAAGCACGTGTGCATATACCTGGTGCTTACAAGGATGCACTTACTTGTTGTTTGGGTTTTTCTTAGACTTTGAAGCTCTCTACTACATCTTGTTTCTGTTATTACTTCTGGTGTATAGCTGGATTTTCTGGTTTTGTTCTGCTGGAGGATGACTCGCCAACAAAAATGTATCTTTTGCTCCATTGGATTTTATTCCCTTTAACAACAGCATCTCTGTCTCAGTCCTTCTGGATCTAATCCTGGCTCTGTCATCCTCTGGTTATTCAGCACATGTATTCAGGTATACCTACATTAAATCTACAGTCACCTTGAATGACAAATGCCAATTGAACCTCACTGCTTTGAAGCTATATGAGGCTGGATTCACAACCACAGTCAGTGTGTTGGCCTCAGACCTGAGTCTCCTACATTATCTTAAGTTTTGTTATGTGCTGTCAGTCATTGCACTTTGAAACCTCACTGTTAGGTACTTGGGAGAGTGCATAGCAATGCAAAAATAATTTTCTTTTTTGTGTGTGTGTTTCCTTTTTTTTTTTTTTTTTGTTTACTATCATTTCTGCTTTCCAGTTGCTTTATTGTTAGCCTTGCTTTGTGCTCAATTTCCCATTTGGCAGTAGTGGATTTAATTTTGCTGTGTTGTTCTGCGGCCTCTCATTGTTACAAAATAATGTTACAAAACTTGCTTTCTGTCTCCTGGCCCCTGCTGATACCTGTTTGCGGCCAACAGACCACTTTTCTGAACCTGAGCTGTAATCCACTGTAGCAATATCCCTTCCTGACATACAGAGAGGATATGTCAGTGCTGAGCTTTTCTCCCTTTGAGATTTCAGAAAGCTGTCAAATCTTTGCTTTTACTGTAAAACCTCTTTGCTAATGCACATGACATGTATGTTATTTGCTTTAAACTGAGTGTTCAGGACAACTGAGAGGCATATCCCTTTCTTTCATGATGTCAGATCTTAAATTTGGTGAGATTACTGCTAAACCAACTTGAAGTGAAATCCTGCCTTGCACATACACCCTGTCACCATCTACGTGGGGTAAAATGTAACGTCTCAGGGTAGGTTTTCTTGTAAGATGGCCAGGCTCAGACTTTAATATTCACAGTCTGTAGAACCTGGTCCTGGTAAGGGCCTTACTTGTTCTAAAGTGTCTAACAGCAACAACTTTCAGAGACAGAAGTCTCTCTTCCTCTCCTGGGTGGAGAGTCTGCATAAAATGCATTTGCTTACAGATACTTGTGGTTGGCTTTTATACAGTATGTTATATAATACTTGTGTCATTCATCCAAAAGTGAGTAGAGGGAATCCCTCCATTCTGAATATCGTAACTGACGCCCTTACCCATTATCTTTCTGAGCATACCTCCTTTCTATGTTTGAGCTATACTAGTAGATGCTATAGGCTGATTTACATAGTAATCACTGATTCTACACTCCTGAGATACCACACATTCATTCACACTGTACTGTAAATGTGTGGTGTTTTATGACAAATGTTTTCCTTTTGATCAATTTTACTCTTCCAAATGTCTGTTCTTTGGTCTATGACTTTCTCCATATAGAAGAAATTTACTTTTAACTGCCTCAAGGAACCTGTGCTTTTGATAAATGTGCTTTTGATAAATGTGTGTTATTTTTGATAAATGTGTGTGAAGTCAGTATAGCTGGCTGCCCGTGTTGGTTGCTGGATTTGCTTAACACTGCCTAATACAGGCATTTACCAATTGCTCGTCTTTCAGAATTTCCTCGATATCGAGTCCTGGTGACCTCAGTCTTGGTGGACTCCAGTTCATCAACTTTTTGCCTGCCATTCACTTCCTGGAACCTGGTCACGGTTTGTCATAGCTGGATACCATGATCTCCAGCTGCCACATCATTAGTGTCTTGCTTGGTACATAACAGGACAGCAGTGAAGCTTAGTTGATCTCTGTTTGTGCAAGTTTTTCTCATTCTTTCATTCTTCTCCTGACAGAGCCCTTGATGGTATCTGGATTCTCAGTAGGTATCACTCTGCCTTTCAAACTGAATTGCTCACCTGAGTCTGTGCCATGGCTCTTTACTGATTGCTGTCAATATTAGATTCTTTGGTTTACTTGCCCTTGCAGGTAGAAAATATTTGTCCTAGGGCTAGATCTGCTTGCTTTCTCACTCTCTCCAATGAAGTGAATTAGGTGTTCTGTCTCCTGAAAGTGAGGGTTTTGTAACTAATTTTTACTTTTAACAGATATGAGCATAATAAACATTTTTTTCCTGCTTTAAGTATGAATAATTTCTAATTGCTAGTAATTTGTAATTTAATTCTGCTCTGTCTCAATAATGAACTTTACTTGCTGAAGTGCTGCAGCTTTGATGGGCCTTGTTTCCATATGCACACAGATTCCCTAGATCTTTTCCAAATTCCCCCTTCCTGCAACACCTACTTATTTCCTCAATTACCATGCAGGGGGCAACATGTCCTGTTCACTTTCTGCCAATGACTTCTCTAGTAGATGTTAATAAACAATTTCCTAAGGAAGACTGTGCATACATTTATGGAAAATAAACTTTTAACTACTGATTGCCTCAGGAATGTAGGATTCTCCTGTAGAAAGTGAAGAGTCGTAGTTGCTTTGGGTCTGAATTATCACTTCATTTGAGCATAATAATGCCCAGCCTCTCTGGAAGGTTAATCTTTCAGTCTGAATTCAGCATATCCTTCCACCCATGCTCTTGCCTCTCAGAAGATGGCGATATGCCTCTTAATTCCTCTTTTTGTAGATTTCCCTTTCAAATCTCAGTCATGAGAATGAAAAAAAGTTTGGTTTTTTTTTTTAAATAAGGAACGCTACCCAACAAATGCTCAAGGGGGTCACTTGGGCTTGAGTTTGTCTCATTTTATTTGGAACTCAAGCCTGAAAAACTACTATGACTTCAGATGTCACCTGAGATTATGTTTAAATCTGAGCACAAATTTAAGTGCCTGCCCAGAAAATCACTTCAATTTTATATGAAGCAGGTGTCTACTGCCTGTGTGGAAGAGCCAGGAGCTTCATAGTAATATGCAGAGACATCTACACGCCTCTGAAGGAACTTCCATGCAGCAGGTCCCATAGCCCAAGTGAAGAACCCTTGTAGGCAGAAGGACTCCGGGTAAGTGTGGGGTTTTCTCACAAAATACTTTTTGTAGGACTGGGGCCTACATAAACAACAGAAGAAAGTTTTCTACATTTCTGTCTCATCACAGTGTGGTCCCAGCAATGGTTTCAGAGAGTAAATAGATCCAAAGAATGAGGCAAAGTATGCACTTGATGCTTCTTCACTGATTTGAGACATGGGAATGGATGTTGCTATTTTGGAAACTGTGAAGCATACTTCCTAACCTAAACTGTTTCCTGATTCTCATGTGACTCAGAGACAAACAGCTCTTCTCTGCTTGGACTCCAGTGGTATTTAAATTACTGAAACTGCACAGAATGGTTTAAATTAGCTCTGAACAATAGACCCTATTCAGACTTTTGGTGAATCCACTAAATCCTTCTTGGCCAGTTATAAGAAGCCTATATTTGTAAATGAATTGATTTTCCTGCCACTTTTATAATGTTAATAACTGAAAATATAAGACTGTATTTTACCATAGGATTAATTTGTTTGTCTCTGCCTGTTCTGACTTAATGGTATGAAAGAAAAGAAATGGGAAGATTTCCTTGAACTGTAGATTCATTTCCTTACTCAGCTTTTCTCCCAGCTGAGGTGTAAGAAGGGTATATCCCAAGTGCCAGAGAAAAACAGGGTTAGCTTTTTAGCATGAATGTTGTCATGCCGATAAAATCACTGCCAAGGTCTCATTAAAGTAAACAGACCGGTGGGGAAGGCAGTTGGCTATGCAGCTATTTAATAAATGAAATCTTTAAATTAAAGAGTAAGGAGGGGAATAGAGGGAACTTCCACACAGTGCGTAATTCCCCATGCAAATTTCCAGTTTGTTACTTGACTAACTGCTTTTACATTATTTGAGTCATTTGGACTGAATTGAAAAAAAAGTTTCCAAAAAAGTCTTTCTGTGATCATTTTGTCCTCATCTTAAAGATGTGGATAGTCATGCAGCTGCTGTCCTTTGCACCAAAGCTGACTGTAGTTCTGCTGGTTTTGGTTATACTTGGACAGTGCAGACCATGGAGGATTTTGGATTTGTAATTGGGACAGCTAGGTGGTATCACAGGGAGAAAAAGAATCCTAGTTGTCCTCCCTTTAACAAAAACATTCGTTAGAGAAACATATTCTGTCTGTTGTGAGTGCACGAACATGAAGTGAGAGCCCACATGGAGGTTACAGTAGATATAAAACGGAGTTCCAGAAGATTTGTGAGAGTCAACCAAATGTCAGAAGTACTTTATATCACTTATTTCACTAAGTTAGAAATATATTTTAAACCTATAAAGTGCCCATTGCTCTTTACTGTGCTCTCAGCTTGACTCAAAAATCATGACCTACACACCAAAGGGCTCCCAGAAAGCCCCTGAAGAGGTCCAGGCCTCTCTTTTACTCTTCTTTTGCTGCTGCTTCTCTGAGAAGACAATGTTTCAAACTGCAAGTTTCATCACTCCAATTGCAACCACAGTGGGATGTTGTTAGTGTTTGGCACTGCTGAAATCAACAGCCTGTTTGAGAAGACCTTGGAGCTCTTTGTAGCTGTGGTTCTGCTGCAGAGGCTACAGCATGAGACACTCTTGCTCAGCAGCTGGCTGCAGGCAGTGCTGGCTACTGCTACAGAGTCTTACTTTGCCAGCAAAGCCTCCTGATGGAGACACAGCTTATATTAGGAAAATTTGTTCTTTGATGCACTTTATCACCTCCATAAATGTATGTGTTATACTGCTAAAATGGCACGGGTTTGGAAAGAGGGAGGATAGATTGTATTGACAGGTCAGCGTTTGCTGGCATGGATGTATTGGGTTGAAATGGTGAATGGCTTTGCACTCCTAAGTGATGAACTTAAACTTGCAAAAGCACAATGCCACTGTCAGAGAGCAGAAGAGCTTAGTAGTGTAGGAGCTCTGATTTCAGTACTGGAAATAAATACACATACATAGATACATACACATATATATACATGTATATATGTTTTATAATACTGATAAGTGTATATGAATTTTATATAATATTGATATATATGTGTTCTAAACAGTATCTAAATCAGAGTTCATCTTTGCTGTGACATCCTTGAGACCATCCAGAAATACCAACCTATCAGGAAAATAAAGAAATGGAATATAACAGTACAAGGTTATATGTGCACTTACAGTTTCATATCTTGTCTTAAGTCCCCGGAGGTGCAGTTAAGCACTCTGATCGTGCTCAACAGGTCATGCAGAAAATTATTACTTGCAAAAGCAAATGTTTCTAGTCACTGTCCTTAGTAGAAAGGATATATAGCAAGGACAGATCTTTAAAAACAATTTTTTTCTTAGTCAGAGCTAACCAAATGGGTTGATTCACACTTAGACACTGGAGAAAGGGGAAAGAAAAACCAGAAGTTGTTTGGGAAATCTATGTCTTAAGTGCTACAGTTTGAGTCTGGCTTGGAACTTTTGGAACTCTGTCCTTTATTTAGGCTGACTATATACAGTGTGTCCTTCAGGAATTCTGAATGGCTTTGAGAAATATGACCCCTTTATGGTCTAAAAGAACATGTCGCCTCACATTTTGACATGAGTGTCTTGTTACCCAGCCTGGGAACGAAGGGGATTTTTGTCTTGGAGAGAACTGGGTGAGATTTTAAATACTACTGCATGGGTAAGCTACTCTTAATTAGTTTCTGTTTGTTGCTTGGACTGGCTGGGAACATTAATAGTTGTGTGGAGCTGCAGTCTAACTTGGTGAGACTATAAGCTGTTTTATCTTCCCACCACTGCCAATTCTTTGACACTGACTGACATCTTGAAACAAGGAGCAGAATGACCAGACAAGAAAGTTGTTTATTGAAACAATGAGTTTCCTGAAATAAGCAGAGTAGTTTTGCATCAGCAGGCCTGGTCTGTCCTTGGAACAATGCTGGGCATTTGCATCAGCTAAATGAGGTTAGTGTTTTGCAGAGTCTTCTGGAAGTCTGTGTGTCACTATAGGCACCAGCAGATAAAGCCAACTTGATAAGGACTGAGGTCATGGAGAAGAAAAGGGAAGGAAAGTGAGATCTGAACCAGATATTTAAACTTCTGTGATAGTTAATTAAAATGATGTAATTGTCCTATATTAATTTTCCCTGCCCTGACATTTACCTCAAACCAACTCTGTTATCTAGTGCTTTTAATAATTTTCTCACACCAAAAGTAGCTGCACTAACACCCTGAAGCTACTCTAACTGTCCTCAGAGTGGAGCCAAACATCTTCAGTCATCAAAATGAAAGCCAAAGGCATGGCAGGAAAAAAGAACCAGTTGGGAGAACCTCGGTGTGTTTCCTTCCAAAAACGTATCCAAATTGAAATTGTTTTGTTCAACATAGTGTGTTGCACTAGATAAAGCTTCTTAGTTTTGTTTCATAGTTAAGTTGTGTCTTGCTCACTTCTACCAGATAACCTTGAGCAAGAAATCAAGAAATAATTAATTCCATTTTCTTTTCTTCATTTGTCAAATAACAATGAAATTTTGTCTCTTTTTTCTTTCATTGTTGATATTGTTGATGGCTACTGAATTGGTACACATGCATGTGATCAAATATATATATATTTTTTCTCCTTAGGTTGGTCACAAGTGTCCCTGACTAATGGTGCTTGAGCTGAGTCCTGTGGTGGCAGAAGGTCCCTGTTCATGCCCTTCTCCCCCTGATGTGAGCACGTAAGCACAGACATGCACATCCTGACATAAACTGTTGCTTCTCTGAACAGTCACATGAGTCAAGGTGTTCTGCCTTCATCCAATTTAGAAAGAAGGAGGAGAAAGCCCCATGAAGTATCTCCCACAGCTTTGAAGGGACTGTTTCTGGGTTTGTTTTCTGATCACATCTAACTTGTTCACTTTCATGACATAAGCAAAGTCATCACCTGAGGGATTTGGTATTTGTACTTGGGGTTGTCTTTTCTAATGACAAATACCTGCTGCATTTGACATTGCATCCACTGCTGAAATGTCCCTGGTTCCATTCTCCACTGACCTCAGGTGGGGAAGATGATGGTATCAGGTAACTCCCCTCAGCCCTGAAGATACTTGCTGTGTAAGAAGAGCCAGTGTGATTGTTGGGCAGAGAGATGCCATACAGTCTGTCGCTGTTTCATACTTCCTTTCTGTGTCTGTACAAAGTACTATGTACAGTCTGCCATTTGCCTAAAGAATTCAGCATGTACAGAGTATAAAAAGAGTTTAAACAGCTTGGTGAATCTTTTTAATGCAACAGCTGGATGTGATAGTCTTAGAAAGTGCAACAGTGTCAGGAATTCATTTGCTGTTTTCAAGAGACAATTGGCCTTAATTACCTGATCCAAAGAAATGAAGTTAATGTGGTGCAACAAGGAAATGCCATGCCCCATTAGCAGAAGATGTTTCCAGTTAAACCAATGTTGTGGTGGCACAGCTGTGGTGTGCTTACGTGAGTAAGCCCTACTTCAGAAGAAAAGCTTGCTTAAGGAATAAAGATCTCAATGCTGAAATCATTACTGGAATGAGTGCTGTTACTCTCATCTAGACTGTTCCTAGGGGCAGGATTTGTCAAGTACCTGTGGATGAGGGGTAGTGTTCTGGTAACCAGGTGCAGTTCAGGCAGTAGTGAGCCAGATTTAAGCCCTGATTCTTTATTTCATCATTATTAAGCAGACAATTTAGGCAAATGTTTAGCTTCAGCTACACATTTAAATCCTCTTGAAGTGACTGCAGTATACATAAGTTCTGTTGCAGACCAGATAAGTATTGTTCAAAGTGTACTTAAATGCTTTTTCAGAGATCTTTGAGGAAATTTATACAATACATGCAACTATACTGGTAATTAATATAAATTTTATATATTGTGCAGTGTAGACATGATCACTATATATTTTCATATAAGTAAATATAAATACTTTTAATATTTATATAAATATTTTAAAATGTGGAAGCTTCATGTTTCTTTTATGATGGAAGAGTCAATGGATGATATAAATTAATCTAGTTTAATTAATCTTTTTCTCTGAACTACAGGAAGCTAATAAGCACAACGTAATGGCCAGCATCAGGCTACAGAATTAGATCTGTATTCTATTAACTTGGTCTGTTTTCTTCTGGTAGCTGGTGCAGTGGTGTGTTTTGGATGTAGTATATTAATGGTAACACACTGATCTTCTACTTGTTGCTAGGTAGTGCGTATCCCAAGTCAAAGATTTTTCTGTTTCCCATGTTTTGCCAGCAGGGAGATGCACAAAAATCTGGTAGGGACCATGGCCATAACAGTTGACCAAACTGCCAAAGGGATATTCCATACCATAGAACATCAAGCTTAGTATATAAACTGGGGGGAGTTGGCCAGGGAGGCAGATCGCTGCTCGGGCATTGGTCAGTGGGTGGTGAGCAACTGCCTTGTGCGTCGCTTGTCTTTCTTGGGTTTTATTTATGTCTCTTTTTGTTATATCCCTTTTTATTACTATTATTTAATTTATTTTTATTTATTTTATTTCCATTATTAAACTGTTCTTATCTCAACCGATGAGTTTAATGTTTTTTCTGATTGTTCTTCCTATCTCACCAGGTCGGGGGGAGGAGTGAGCAGCTGCATGGTGTTTAGTTGCTGGCTGTGGTTAAATCACAATAGCTTTTTTGTGATTCATTAGTATGGGAAGCAGACCCATGAAGTTGAACATTGAGAATACACAATACAGAATACAATGTGCTCCAAAATTATGGTGGAACAGTGTGGACAGAAAACCTCACTGTTCAGCTGACCACCGAGAGAATTGTCTTTCAAGGTGTGTGTTGAAGACGTTACCACATTATTATCACAATACTGTACAAGACAGATCTTTATCTCTCTTAAAGCGTGGGTGTTACATTATTTGTTGCAGTCCAAACCATCTGAACCTGGACATGTGCAAGACAGAGATCCATGCGTAGCTTCTGTATTTGTCCTGAATCTTACTTCTTTTTCTTGCATGAGCTTTATATAAAGCACACGTGATCCCACTTTTTCCAGTCTAGTCTTTAAGAAAGAAGGATTTACCACACTGAAGTATAAATACACTTCCCTGAGTGTGCCGTCTATACACAGATACTGGTGTCATAATATTAAAACCACAGTTCACTTTCCCTATAAGGACATACTCTGTTCAACTGACTTGTCACATGAGAGTAATGTATACTGTTTAGCCCATTACTTGTCTAATGCATAAAGTCAAGTATAAACCCAAAAAAGTAATAGGTTAAAATTTCTTCCAGTTAAAGTACTGAGACCTTTCATATGCATTTCAATACAGCCAAGTTTTTACTTTGTACATGGCATAACAGTCTATAACACCTATAGAAAGATGCTCTCTAACACAGCACTGATATCAACAGGAGTCTGGGGATTAGAACAGATAGAAAGCTCAAGTTTATGCAAACAATATTTTAGTTTCTCTAATGAAAATTAAAAAAAAAAGAGCTCTTTCATAACCGCAATAAACTGGTCATCTCTTCCCTGTCCCCACCATCCCCCCCACTTTGACTATTTTGTGATGTTTATAGATGTGGGCAGTTACACAAAAAATATGTTTTTTGGACTATAACAAAGCTGTTTTCAGTTAGTGAAAGAGCAAAAATTACACTTCTGAAAAGGGCACTGTAGTGTCACTTTTATTTATTCCTTGGGTAAAGTGTGGATCCATTGTCCTCTTTTTTCTGCAGTTTTTGTTTGTTTGTTTGTTTTGTTTTGTGGTTGGTTGTTGTTTTGGTGGGGTTTTTTTTGTTTGTTTGGGGGTTTTTTTGTTTGTTTGGTTTGGTTTGGTTTGGGTTTTTTTTGTTGGGTATCCATTCTGTGAAATGAAATTGGCTGCATGCTGAGAATACACCCATTAATTTCAAACCACAGTCAATTTATTCAGTTTATTCATAATCTGTCAGGATAAAAAACTATTGAGAAAAGAATTATTTAGATGATGCTATGGTATTATACAGCTTTAGGCAAAACAGTGTTTCTAGGTTTGCAGTCAGATTTCAGAGGACTACTCTGTATCCATAGGTTTTCTTCCTACTTTTGAGCTTTCCTGCAAATAGATCTCTGCAGAATTGGAATGCTTGATGTTTACCTCTTTTACATAGGATCCTTGCCACAATTTCCAGCTTAGCTGTAACTCTAGCTGCTTTATGGACCCCTCAAGGGCCTCAGAGGAGTCTTGGGGTTTTGGCTGCCAATTCTTCTCTGCAGGTTCCTACAGTTTTCTTCCTCCAGACCTGTTTCTTAGGCTATCTCCTTTGACCAATTGCAATTGCTGCAGAAGGTTTAAATTTAAATTAACAGCTGCAGTTCTGTTCTCCAGGATTAAATGGGGGCTAACCAATTCATTTTAAAACTGAGAACCATTAACTCAGAACAAAAACATTTGAGAGAAAACAAAGAACAAAAGAACAAATGACAAGCACAGTTGGCTCCCCAGGTAGTCACCCAGGTCTCTCCAAACAAGATACCATGGACAACCAAGTGTTTGCCAGCTCTTGGATCCATGCCATTTATTATTTCTTCTTTTCTGTCCTTGGAGTCTTTCATCATTGTTTCCTACTGAGTTATACTGAATGAATTTGAGTTTCCTCTACTGGGCAACTAATCTCTGAGAGATTTGTTACTTGATTTTCCTTTGCATTGGATATTTACATAAACTCAGTGTGCTGACAAGTAAGGAAGGTGTCACTTACACTGCCCAGTGGGCTAAGCATGCCATCATGAGCCAGCTCATAAAGATTCACAGCAGGTTTGCTGCATATAGGACGGTGTTCCAAGTTGTCCATGGTTCTATGACATCCTTCACAATCTTCGTCTCACCACAGAACATGAGAATAAATGTATTACAAAATGCTGACTGAGAATGGAATTATCCTATCTGCAGGGGGATTAGACTTGATAGCTGTCTGGGCAGGGCCCATCTTGGTCCATGTGAGCTGAACTTAGCACCACAAGTCCTTGACCCTTAAATACTAATGCAACACCAATCAATTAATAATGTTTCAGTATGTCTTCTTGGTCTCTAAGTAGTCCACAGGCTTGTTCTCAGCAGAATTGTGCTTGGCAGTTTTATCTTTTTGTACTGCTAACAGCACTAATTGGTCAGTAGCTCCTTTTTGATGTGCTTTTGCTCAGTTTTGTTGCTGTGCCCAGCCCATACCCAGCCCGCAGATAACAGCCGTGTCTGCCTACATCTGTCTTTCTTTATATGATTGTGCTTCTGCTTTGTATTCACAGAGGATCAAACACCGAATATCTGTAGCTAAAGTATACTTGTTTTGCTGTGTTCATATCTGGGCAGCAAGTTATTGCTACCCGAGTAAGAGACATCAGCAGGATTTTAGGTAATTCATATATGGGTGAAGGTCTGATTCTATGAAAAAAAAGTACACTCTACTTTGCTTTGTGAAAGTATTGAATGCATTGAATGGCACAAATGAGTCAAGAGTTTCCATGGTCTTTGTTCTGTGCTCTCAGCCTTAGTGCAGGTTTTGCCTTTATGGAATAGTGTTATCTTGTGTCACCACTCAGTTCCGGACTGAGCTGGCCCCTGGTGACACAACGGAGGAGGCAGCCTGACGGGTCGCCAGTGATCCCCAGTCTGTATCACCTAGCACTCTAACTCCAGCTTTGTTTATGGCAGCCTAGAGATACCAGCTCTATGTTTCCATTCATTCCTGCCCCCACTCACTTTCGTAACACTGCTGAGCACTTCAATTTCTATCGTGCTTCCTCTTCAGAGGACAGAAGAGGATTTGCCCTGGATGTGTTTCAATGCATTTTGACAAAATGAGTCATGCAAGCTGCAAAGAAAAAACCAGAGTTTTGACTTACAAAATGTAATATCCCATACAGGAAATAATGGGTGTGTAAATGCAACACATCTTGGCAACACCCATGTCTTTGTGAATAGCTCAAGAAGTTAGAAGTCTTAATAGGGAGAAAAGTTTTTACTGTTAGTGTCAGCTCTGTTGCTTAGGTTTTGCTTATGTGAAATCTCTGACTCAGGGTTTCTTTTCGTGCTGGGATATTTCGTAGTGCAGTGTTTCAGACGAAGACTGAAACTCCTTCTTTCCCATTACCATTTCTTCCCTGATTTTGCTGCAGGTTAACCCAGCAGGTTAATACAGATAACGCCTAACACATTTATGGGACTAGCACACATTTTGTTGTCAGGGCTTTTTTAGAACCTGTAGACCAAACAGGTACTCAGCTGTGGTTAGGGTTAGTTTTCCTTTTGCTCTGAAGAGCCTAAAGGTCCCTAAACTGGGGACTGTTAATATGGAACTTGCTTTCCCCAATCATCACACTCACCATCATTAATACAGAGACAGCATTCATTTCCCATTATACTAGGACTGTAGCAGGAATCATCTGATTATAAAGGGCTTTAAAAATTCTGTGGAGCCCTTGAGAGGTGCCAGATGTACATGTTACCAAAGTCTTGTGTGCCAGAATCTAGGATTTGAATTAGGAAATCAGCATTAGGAAGTGCTGATCTCTGGTGACCTTGGGGGGTCTGTTTGAGAACTAGAAGCATGAGGAAGCCAACTGCAACCCTTGCCAGCCTGAGCTGCTGCAATGCTGCTGCAGTAGTTAGCAGTTCTAGAGCAATGGATCTGTGTGCGTTGTCAGAAGCCCTATTCCAAAGGGACTCTTGCAATTGACTGTGCTGGGTATATACCTCTGCTCATCTCTTGACTCTTGTTTGAGATCTTAAGAAATATGCTGTCAAGGATGGGACAGAATCTGCAGGCTCTCTAGGGATATTCTTCCAAGTGAGGCAACCCTCAGTGGTCCAACAGCTAGTTTGTTTCTGTTTTGTATGTGTGTGAAGGACACCTCACCAACCACAGGAGCAGCCATCTTCTGTTGAAAATGTTTATGCTATGCTACACTTGTAGTTCAACCCTGAGATCCAGTCAGGATGGACAGGAAATTCCCCCAAAATGAGAAGTGCTGAATGGAGATTTCTGAGGAATCACATGATCAGAAACTCTAAATTCCATCCCCTTTATGTCAGTGTTACACTTCCCACAAAATGTTTTATTTTGTAAGATCAAGGAGATCATGCATTAATTATCCTCCTCAAATTTTATTCATGTGAGTGGCAGTGGGATTTTCTTACCTGAATCAAGAATAATTGAATATTTCAGATACAGCAAATCTGGCAAATGAAGATTTTGTGAAGTGTTTACCTGAATTTCATTAGTTAGCTGCAATGTGTTTTGATTTCCAGAGCATAGCTGAGATATCTCTTTATTCATAAATTCATAAATCTGTATATATCAGTAGATACCTGCCATGTTCAATATTTTTTTAATAACAGGGTTTTAAAGACACGAATAAACAGAATTTTTAAACATGTTTGGGTTTCCTTCCACAGTTGCCTAATGACAATGTTTGCATTGGTTTAACTGGTTCTGAGCATACAGTCTGTGTAAGGTAATACAAGCAAAATTCTTCTGTGAGCAGACAGCTTGGGAGTGGCCCCACACAGCCAGCAGAGCTGTAAGTTAGTGAAACCCATCTTGTAGAAGTACCAAAGTCTTCAGACTGTTTGTGGGATATATGAACAATGACATACATAAATGCTTGAAAACTGCAATTCAGATATCAGACTGGACTCACATCTAAGAATTTCTAGTCTGTTGAGCTGTCTTTGAATCTGTTTTGCTTTACTGCTGCTGGGAACCAGATGTAGAGGGCATGTTTACACTATCAGATAGCTTCTTGGCCTAGTTTTCACCTGGTCCCCTGCCTAAATATTAGTTCATTCCCAATCTTCCTTTTCCGGTTAGCCCGTCGTCTACAAAATAAAATGTAGATTTACTTAGGGGGAGAGTTTCTCCCAGTGCCCATTTTACTATAGTCTGCAGGTCACACCTGGGCTCCCTTTGCACTGTGCAAACTTCCAGCACTCTGCACAGGTTTTGTACCCTGATCTACTCCTCTGAGATACCATGAAGGTATCCTCACCTTACTGTCCCACACTATTTTAGACACTTTGAGATGACTTTTCCTTCTCCCACTCCATTGCGACTTGGTGTCCCAAGCAGATGTGCAACAAGATGCTGTGCAATGTGAACACAGTCAGTATTGGCTTGATATGCAGACATCATTCTTGGGATGGGATGTATACAGAAGTGTAGACACAGACACTTAGACCTGCCTTCATGAGTGTTATCAGGTGTTGTGTCAATCTTATTTAGACTGACATCACAACAATGCCACATCACCCATCTTGGAAAATATGGCAGAAAAGATCCACAGCACCTCATCTCCTGGAGGGTGTGCAGTTAGGATCAACTGGGCTGAGTGCTGGCAGTGAATTTCAAAGTCCTGGAATGGCTGTAGGTAAATTTGGTGTGTGTTTTATGAGTTGCTGGGATCATAACCATCACATTGGACCACTTCTATTTACTCACAATGTGCAGATGTTCTCCTACATATGTGATCTTAGAGAACTCTATTACATCAGCCAGGGGTGGGAACACTACTTCAGACAGGTGCCGTCTTCCACTCATAAATGTCTTCTTTTCATGCTGCAGAAATGACCAGATGTCTCAAATAAACTCAAGGGCCCTTTGAGTTTTACAAGGGACAGCCAGTGACACCAAACCACAATGCCCCTTTCCAGACAAACTCTCTGTTATAAGAGTGCTATTTTAGAAAAGATATAATATTTGCTGTAGCTCTTGATTAGAAAATTGCTGTAAAAAAAAAAGGAGGAAAATGAAATCTGAAATCTCTAAATTGCAATTACAATCTATTTCATGTTTCACCAACGAACATAGTTGGGTTTATTTTAATATCTGGGCTCATTACAGTGAATACTTGGCTTCTAAAAGAGTGAATTTATTATTCATTATCTTCGGGAACTAGAGGAGTACTTACAACAGCGGTACCTCAACCTGTTGTATCAGACAAGATTGTACAATTAGATATCTGTCCAGAGACTACTTGAATAAAGTTCCAGTTCCAGAAGAATGCAGTTGAAATCTGTGGTTCAAGAAATCAGTCTCACTGTGTTTATATCTGCTCCCTTCATACTAGACCTTGGAAATAACTTGTGAGGACCGGCATAAAAAATACAAATGGGACATGTTTCAAGAATTAAATTGCATAATTCTTTGTAAGATTCAAAGCATGCATTTTAACTTTGCAGTATGGCTCCAATTTAGAACATGTCACGGTTTAGGGTCAGGGCAGCCCCTTGGACCTATTAACAGACCTATAACCTCCTTCCCTCCCCAAAGGGGAAGAGTAAGGGAATAAGGGAGAGAGATTTAGCAATTAGAAAAGGAAACAATAACAGCTTTAATGAAAATAATAAAAATAATGGAATATATACAAATATATACAAAACCAGTATTGAACCCAACTCCCCTGGTGGTAATTACATCACCATCACCACTGATGCTGTGGAGCAGGCACTGGGGGAGTCCCAGACTGGGCCCCACAGCAGAC
>JAAGNO010028446.1:0-25228 GCA_033439905.1 Ceryle rudis | reverse complement strand
CGGACAGTCGTTGTTACTGCGAGTTTCCTCCTCCTCGCCGCATCCCCTGGTGATGTACGGAGGGGTCGGAGGTTCTCGACGGACTGCAGAAGAAGCAGGCCCGCCGCCCCTAATGTTGTTGTCAGGCGGGGGAGCGGTCCCCGGGCCCCCCGGAGGAGGTGGAGGAGGAGGAGGAGGAGGTGGGAATAGCCGTGTGGAGCTGCTGGTGTTCGGCTATGCCTGCAAGCTGTTTCGAGATGATGAGAAGGCTCAGTACCAGGAGCAGGGGCGACACCTTATTCCTTGGATGGGAGACCCCAAGATCATGATCGATAGGTCGGTGTAACACAACCCCCAGACTCTGCTGCGAGATCTCCTGTTATAGCCTCTTTCTGTTCCTCCCCTTATGCTGTGGGCAAGTGAGGGCGGGGGATGAACAAAGGGCTCACTCTGGCAGATGTGTGGGGATCTTCTTCGCTGGCAGAGTTGTAGGGCAGCTCCTCTCGGGAGAGTGCTTCGAGTGCTGCTTTTGTCAGGCTGCAGGGCCATCCCCCCCGCAGCGGGAACTTGGGGTTCCCCGTGCTGGTAGCCTTGGGAGGTTGCCCTCCTTCTGACAGGCAGTGTGCGTTGGGCCTTTTTGCTCCACTTGCTAGGGTAGGGCTTACAGGGTGGAGTGGAGCATGGGAATGATCTGTTCCTTTTCAATGCAAACCACAAACATTATCTTTTCTCCCTTGGAAACCAAGGGAGCCCTATTGCATGGAAGTACTTATAAGGCACTTTATATGTTCTGGAAGCGAGAAGGCTGCAGTGTGGGGAGTGGAAAGCTATTTATCCACCTTAGGGGAAACGGGGTTTTCTTATTTCTCCTGTGTAATCTGGCTGCAGGCTCTTGGGGGGATACCCACAAAGCAGTTCTTGGCCTAATTCTTCCTTGTGCCATGATTCACTATATTAGGCTTTGATTTTGGGTGCTTGCTTTTCAAATTTTATGTCAGGGGTGGCTTTTTTTGTTGTTTGGCAGTAGGTAGAGGTTCATGGCCAGAGGGAGTAACAGAATCTGCTTTGGTGTTTTGCCCGGTGTCTTTAAGTTGTTTCAGCAGTGCAAGGTGGCATTTAGAAATAAATTCAGAATTAATTTTCTGACTATTTTCCTGGAGAGAGGTAAAATAGGAGGTCAGGTTGGGGGTATTTTGAGTGGAGTCCTAAAAGTACAGTTCAAGAGTTGTGTCTGACCCTGAAAACCTCAGTGGGAAAGATGGAAGGATTTTGGTTTGAAAAGGATCACATGACATACTATAGATATTTGTTCCCTCAATTTCATCATTGTTTGGCTGCTATACATGATTTTTCTTGATTTAACGACTGTATTTGGCTTGGAAAAATATCAGTAAAGGAAGTTTTTTTTATTTCCTTCCGTAAGGCCAGAGAAAAAAAGACATTTCCTTGCACTATTTTGGAGTTTACACTATTAATGATTTTTGATTGAAATTAACATGTTAGTTTGGAGTAAAGGTGAAGGCATGAAAAAAAAAAAAAAATCATAAACGTTTGTAGCTCTGTTTAATTTCTTACTTAGGTGAGAACAGAAGTGTTAAAATGCACACTTCTAATCCAGATCACTCTCGTGACGAGTTCCATTAGTAAGTGGAGGCCACTTTTGTGGTCCCGTGCAACAGTTAACAACAGTAACCCAGTTTACAGGCTTTGCAGAAATTGTTGGGAGCAAAACCTAAGTATGTGCATGTATAGGTACAAAATACTGAAAAATTACGTAACATCCATTTGTAAGTTAAGGGAGCTTGCAATTACTAATCTTATAAACTCCTTTAGAAGCTCAGATTCTTTTTATCTCCAGCAGCAGGAAGCGTTCATTTTCACCCTTGTGAGAAAAGCATGTTGCTGTGAGAAGACGTGGGTTGAAGTTTGCCTGTGGACAGAGCTTGATTAACCAGACTTACGTGTTTCATTAACTTTTTGCTATAAGAGTATTTACTTTCTTTGTTTTTGGTCTAGCAAGTTGGCACAAGTCAAGAGTTGTGTGTGGGAAGACACCTCAGCGGAGTCGAGTTTACTGTCACTTTCCTTTTTGATCAGTTTTCTCTTACTGATGCACAAACGTTATCCCAATGCAGTGCTTTTCCTGCAAGTGAAATGATTTCTGCTTAGTAGAAAGGAACTGTACGCCATTGATCTTTGCCGTTTTTACGGTGAACCTCCTTAAATTGCATGTATATGTTACTGTTCCTATGTATGTGTGTCTCTCTATCACATAACCCAGAACTTATTTCCTCAGCCAAATGGCTAGGGGCCGAGCCTAGCCATGATTTTACCTCCAATGGACGCAAGTTTCTATGGTGAAGATATCTCCTGAGAGTTCGGGACTAGCAGAAAGAAGCGAGGAAATTTCGACCGTTTGGTTCTTACGGATAGGTATTTATGTATTCGGGTTTGTGTGAATGTAAGCTATTTGACTTTCCAGAAAAACGTATTTTGCAAGTGACATTGATTGGTTGGTTGAAGCACGTACGGTAAGAGCTGTTAAGGAAATGGATCCCACTTAAACTATTAAAGGATACCTTTGCCTTTTAATTGTAATAATTTATTAGTTTCTTGGAGAGGAATTTAGACTATTAAACAAATTTTCCATACTTGGTGACAAATGATTAGCAAAATTAAACGTAACTTCTAAAAGGAAATATGCTTTAACGTATAAGTATTTTATTTTTTTTTTCATTTTTAATGGGTAAGTATTTTAAGTAGTCACATAAACCCAAGCCCTAAGTTTTTTGCATTGACCAACCGTTTCGTCTTGCAGGTACGATGGGCGTGGTCACCTACATGACCTTTCTGAATATGATGCTGAATATTCCACGTGGAACAGAGATTATCAATTGTCCGAAGAGGAGGCTAGAATAGAAGCCCTCTGTGATGAAGAGAGGTATTTAGCCTTGCATACGGACTTGCTTGAGGAGGAGGCGAGGCAAGGTATTACTCAAGGAAACTTCCTGAGTTTAGCACATGTTTAAATAAATAATTATGAAATTAAATTTACTCCTAATTTTATACTCTCTTTTTCTGATGTTATCTTGACAGTACCCAGTGGATTCGAAAAACGGGAGTCTTTGCGTATGTGAGAGGACCTCAGGATAGCTTAAATATAGATCCACACAGAAATTGCCCAGATTCTGAGGGCAGACTGGGATTTCAGACCCAAAAAAACCCCAAAAATAAACAGATTCTCCTTCATTTCTTAGTGGTTTATAAATGAAATTCTGTGCTTCGTATGCATGATTACACTAGAATGTTTTAACCCACAGCCTTTATCTCTTCAGGAAGAAATAAACAGCATATGCACATGCTGTGTTTCTGTATTCAGTTTTTAATGAAAACTAAAATGATTAGGTGAAAACTTAAAAAAATAAAGTAAGAAATATTATCTTTTTTTAAAAAAAAGAAATTAGCTTTAAAATATGTTCTAATGGTTGGTAATTGCATTTTTGTTGAAGAGGAGGAATATAAAAGACTGAGTGAAGCTTTGGCAGAAGATGGTACCTATAATGCAGTGGGATTCCGTTATGGCAGTGATTATTACGACCCTTCGGAACCCACTGAGGAGGAGGAGCATCAGCCTGCAAAGCAAAGAGGTAAGGGGTAAAAATAGCAAGGGTTAATTGAGAGGAAGAGCATAGCACCTTCATGTCTGTCACTTGCAGTTGAGGGTTGAAATTGCATCTTTCATTAAAATGCATTAAAAAATCTAAAGGCATTTCAGCAGAGTCTTTACAGAACTGTGTAACTGAGTTTTTGTAGACTTTGCCTTTGATATGCTTAAATCTTTTCCCACTACAGCACAGTCAATACTGCAGTACTCAGGATAGGAAATTTAGTTCTGCTGTCTTGCAGGTTTTCAGTCAGGAAAAAAAAATAGTAATTCATCTCATGGCTGTCTGTGAATGCTGTTTCTTGGTCAAGAAGGAAAAAGATCATTACGGCATAGACAGAACAGTAATTAATCAGAATATGTATTTTTTAGTTTAGATTTTGTCATTTATCATAAACAAGTCTGTCTTCAACATAGCTTGACCTTCTCTGTGATCTTTAAAAGTGCAGAATTCAGGTTCTCATGTTCCCATCTTTAATTACAGTAACTTTGCATTTTTAACAGGAAGTCTTAAGGAGACTTTTTAAGTGTTGCTGAAATGTATCTTTGTAAAGTTAGGATACTTCGATTACCAATTGGACCGTCTAACTGCATGTTGGTGGGTTACCACACTATGAGCTGTGGGGTTTTTTTTACCAAGGTTTTGTTCACCAAGGTGTGTGCTACATTTTAGGTGCTAAAGCTTATTTAGTGATTTTTTTGCCGCTGTGAGTGAGAGGCTGCATCAAGGCAGTGCCCGTGCCGCTTACCTGGAGTACAGGGTTCCTCCTGTATTCTTCAGTACTGCTGCTGAATTGTGTTGTCTTTTCTGGGGTTTATTTCATTTGTTTTATTCCCATTTGTCTGGTAGATTCCATAACCAACTCATTTCCAAGTTCTTTTTATGTAAGGCTTTTGAGTGTTTCATGCCATAGGGGTGCTTTTCATGTTATGTGGATCTGTGTGTAGATGTATAGGGCTAAGCCTACTGAAAAATTGGAGGTGATGAGGAGACCGTGTTTGTAGTTTGGCTCCCCCATCTTTCTCTGCTGCGTAGAGATGATAAAAGTGAATGCCCTCTACCTATTGGTCACTCCGAATGGAATCTGCTGAACTTTACAGCGTGTCTGTACTGTAGGAGGCCTTTGCAAAACTGTGTGAAGATGTGTTGTGGTATTACAGAGTCTACCTCTGATCAAGCGTATGTGGAAAAAAAAAAAATTCAAATTTCATTTCCTAAGCAAGCTCTCATGAGTTCAAGTTGGGTTCAGATTGTTCCATGATATTTTTCTTGCCTAGAATGATGAGATATCTAGAATAATGTATTTCGGCGTTAATGAAGTGATATTTTTAGGAATGATGATAAAATGGGACAACTTAGTGACTGGCAAAGAGAGATATAACTACCCAGTCTTCCAGCAAGTTAATATTTAGTTAATTAATACTTGATGCATCACAAAAGTGTCATGCTAAGCTATTACAACGTCATGTGGTGTAATGTGCACGTTCTCAGTGCTGCTGACAAGAAGTAGAGATTCTCATAGCAGGTCATTGGAACATTGTCTACATTGTGAGCTTTCTTATCAACTCTTTATCTACTGAAAATTTTTAGTAATGATGGACAACAAAGGGTCATTTTCTAGTAGTACTTGAGAGTACTTGGGGGGGAAAAAGTACTTTGAGCAAAAGTGAGATAGGAGCATTGGTATTATGTTTCTCTGTAGTTGAGTTGTACAGACTTTTAGTAGGTTGCTGCATGGTAACAGTATCCAAAAACATAGGTCAATAAAATTTTAACATTGTTTTTTTATAAATCATAGCAGTGTACCATCCAGGACTGGAAGATGCAGATAACATTAACATGAATGACAGGCTGTGGTTCTGTGAGCATTTCTTGTGTTAGCTGGAGCTGCTTTGAGACAGTCTTGTTCTGCTTTGTCACCTGCTTCTTCCTTCTTGATGCTAAAATTTCTGTGTTCCTTTGTGGAGTTAAACGGTTGGAGTTCATTAAAAAAACAAACAAACAAACCAAAACAACCTGCCAGACAGCAACAAAAAAGTTAACTCACTTTCTTGCCTGAGTAAGAGCTTGTACACAGTAATTGCTACAAGATCTCACGCATGGCTAGCCTGTTCTGCTCTTTGTGTCCGTAGTTCCCAAGCCAGGTTTTCATGTGGCTTGTGCTGTCTAATTTGTTATGATAAAAACAGAATACATTTACTTTTAGTATTATCTATTCTACTAGCTTTAAAAGTTACTTTAAAAAGTAAACTTTCCACTTCAATTATTATAAAAATTGGTAAAACAAAATATTTTCTGGTATAGCAAATAACAGGCTGTAATACAAATTTGCCTTTATAGAAGAATAACTGTTTTCAATGAGTAATTCATATGATAAATCTGTTAAAAATTTGAAATGTTAAAATGGTATAAAAGGAACCATACCAACTTGAGACTGAACTCACAGATGAATATTTATTTTAATGAATTATTAAGGCAGCTACTGATATATCTCTGTGGGTGCTGAAAGTGGATTTCAGTCTCCCTATTGCATTCCCGTGCAATTTTCATTAGGGTTAAGAAGCTGATGAAAATACTTAGGTTTGTTTGCATAGGCTGAAACGGTTTATTAGCAGGGAACTGATTTCCAGAGACTAGATGCACAGGTCTTAAGAGCTCTAGAGATACTGGATATCTGTAATATTTTAATCATTGGGAAAGGATTCACCCAGTGCATTGAAAATTATTTCCCTTAATTTTGCGTGGGTTTTCTTGTAAAAATAAAAAGTAATATTAATGAAAATGAATGTTTTTCTATTTGATTTGGCACTTACTTGTTGTCAGGGCTAAGGTTTATGGGGTTTTATTCTTAATACATCTATTAAGACATAATTTATGTAGTCTTAAATAAACTACAGATAACACCAGTGAGAGGAACCATATTTAAATGTCTTGAGTGCAAATGCTGGTTATAATTTCAGTTGATAAATTCCTTGATTACATACCCTTTGGGAAATACTTTATTTTAATAATTTTTTGTTAACATTTGGGTAATTTGCCATGTTCTGTCCTATAGTATTTTATTGTGTCATTTCTTTTAGAAACAGCTCAGACAGAAAATGTAGAAGAAAATGAAGAACCTTTTGTTGCCCCTCCGGGACTGAATGTACCCTCTGATGTGGAACTGGTATGTGTGTGCATTTAACTCAACCTACATTTCTGTCAATTTTCAAGGAGCTTATGGTGCTTTACTGATTTTTTTTTAATTATTATTCTTTTTTTATTATTATTTTTCTCCCATTAATTTAATTGTGGTCCATTCTAAATTATTCTAGAATATTAGCTTAATTTCAAATGTTCTTTCTTGAATTCTTGAGTTCTCTCATCTCTCTTGAATCTTCTTTTTCACACTGAAATTATTGCAGTGCTTATGCTAAGTGCATTTAGAATCACTTGTGATATTATTTTAGGCAGCGCAGAAAAAAAGGCAGTTTTCTTGGAATGGATGCTTGTGTAGATGTCAGGGTTGACATTCCAAATGCAAAGGACCGTTAAACCAAAAGATTAGTTGTGTTCAGGAGTTTTTTCTGGATTCTTTTTAATTGAGTTCCAATCTGAAGGGGGTAGAAAGCGATCAGATACAAAGGCTGTGTTTGACTGGCCCATTCAAGGAGAAAAACAGTAGTTTATTTCTAGCAAATTCTGAAATAACTTGGAAGTATTAGCATATAGAAGCTCTTTCCTTCCTGTCATGTTACCCGAATTTGCTGCAGAGCAAACTTAATTGCAACGTGGATGTTTTTCCTAAAGGGAGCTGAACAGGCACCTGCTTGAGTACAGTTGTAATCGTGAGGATTTTCCATTTATTTCAAGTTTCATAAAAGATGCTGAAAAGTCAGATAACATTCTCCTGTACTGTTGTCATAGAAGTGTTAATTTTTATTTGGGCTCTCCTATCAGCTTGATAACCTTGTCCAGTGAAGATTCAAAGCACTCTTAGAATAACTAATAGTGAACACAAGTATTTGTTTAGGAGTGCTTTTCTACTTCATTAGCTTTTAATTGAAAATTTTTATCCCGTTCTGGTTTTTATATGAAGTAAGAGCTATTTAACAAATCTAACGTGCAACACTACTTCTAATTTTACTTCCTCTGCTTTTTTTCTACAATCTTCCATGTCTAGTTAGTGAAGTGCTTACAAACCTATTTCTGAATTCAAGGAAGATTTGTATACCTTTTTTACCTTTAAATTATGAGTTAGAGTTCAGTCTTAGAATAAGAACATTGAGTTTCTCAGTGAGAAGCTGCTTATTTAGCATTTGGATGCTGTTTCCAAGAAGTAAGTGCTGGTGGAAGAATGTTTGCTGGTTTAGATAGTTGCTTTGCTTGAATTTCATTCTGAAACTTAAGATACATCTTACATGTAAGTTGCAGAATGCAGTGTGGGGCTTACTGAAGTAATTTCTCAGTCAGCTATTGAACTCTAGTGCATTCAAATGAACTGAAAGCAAATATGAACATATTTGGTTTTAATTTTAGAAAGAACGGTGCAAAATGTCTAGACAGCAGCTCTGAAAAAAAATATTTGAACTTGGATTGGGTATTGAGAGGATTTTTTAATTTATTTTTGTAAGCCTTTATTATTTGTTGTTGTTCTAGTCAAGTCATTCAGTTTTAACATTGAATATTTATTCTGTATTCTTAATTGAGTTGCTGTGAAGGATAGAAGCTAGGGGTAAATTCTTAGTGGGGTTTTACAGGCATGTAAAACATTTCAGTTAAAAGATGTGGCACTTGTTGATGGTTGTGGTGAGGGGAGGACACTTGTAAACTTTTTGAATCATTTTGAGGAGGAGACTGTAGTGCTTGGAAATAAGATAAAATTTGAGAATCAGGCTTTCTCATCTGGAAGGTTTATTCACAACCTTCAAAGTGCAGTTCAATAAAGACAGATATAAAATAGCTCCTGTAATACAGAGCAATCCAAAGTGCAAATGTTAAATGAAGACTTTAAGTCGTTAGGCAGCACTACTGCAAAAAACATCCAGAGGCTGTAGAGAGCTGTTGAATGTTCAGCGCATGGCAAGTCCAACTGCAGCAGTGATGTTATTCTGGAACTTTAAATACAAGAGTTGCGTTGAGGATGCGGAAAGTCTTTCACTGCTTAAAACTGCTGACATCAGAGTTACGGGCAAAGACAACTGTTCTTGACCACTGCAAATGCAAGAAGTGTGTATATGCTATGGAAGCAGGCGTTACCAGTTAAGAGGAGAGATTGAAAATTGCTTTGTTTTCTCCAGATGAGAATATTAAGAGGCAACATAAGACTTAAGTGAGGGAGATTCACCCATTAAAGACTTTTAATTGCGATACTGGAGATTGTAACAGAACAGCTGACTATATGATAGCACTTAGGTCATTGGAGTATTTTTCAGAAGGGTTGTTTCTCTGCTCTGGCAAGTAGTCTTACTTTCAGAAGTTTTAACAGTTCTTCTCAGCTTAAATGCTTAGTGGTTTTATTGAATGTAGTCACGAACTAGAATATGTCTATGATATCTGCATCTCTGCCTTATGTTGTTTTTCACTTTGTAAAGTTTCTGAAGTTTTGTAGATCAGTGGTGTTCTGTAATCTTAAAGTCAATTAAAAACATATTAATATTCATAGTGCCTGTTTTCCAGAGGTTGTAATGGTACCAGTTCCAAATTCAAGACCAGATAGTTATTTCAGATAGAAGCTTTTTGAGCTTCCTGGCTGATTTGCAGCTTTGTTTATGAATCTCTCTATCTTAAGTGTAACTTGATGCATGATTAAATAGCGAAACTGGCAATTAACAAAATTTTACCATAATTTGTCGAAAACATCATTGCCTCTAATTAAAATAACCTTTGGTAGTGTTTTAGAGGGACAAGTAAAACCTGAAACAAGTAATTATTTTCCATACTGAACATGTTGTTCTAGTAAAGGATCCAGTCGGCTGAAAATAATTTCTAAAAATGTGCTGTTTGATCACATTCAGACTTGTTTTCCCTAAATAGAGCACCACTGTCTTGTGTGCTTCTAATCTTCTGAAAAAAAGATTTTTCTGAGGTTTGCAACATACTTCTGTATCTAGACCAATAAAAATGCAAAGCTAGAATGAATCATTAATGCGATACTTCAGTACTTACAGGCACACAAAGTGTCTGTTTCTACAGTTTACTGAGCATAAGACAAAACAGAGCTCTCCAAGTATGAAATTAAAGACAGTGAATGGTGACCTTCATTCATTCTTTAATTTTATTCTTATTCTTTTAATTTATGGCAGTGCTCCTTAGGTGGGATGTCAGGAGTGGAAATGCATGGATGCTGCTTAACTTCATTAACTTCTATTTTTCTTTTATTGCTAAAGTGTTCAGTGACTCTTTATGAGAATGTGACGGCACGTTCTTAAGTTGGTTTTAAGGAAGCTTTTCTAGTTAGGGAACTGTATTTGCACATTCAGTAACAGCAGAATAAAGGACAGCTTTTGGGAAGAAGACCATACATGTTGAGTCTTCAGAGCACTTTGAAGCGTTGCAAGGTAGGGCCGCTTTAAGTCGGCACTGCTGTGTCCAGGAACACATCTGTCTCCTGTCTTGTGAGAGCAGAAGTATCTAAGTGGCTTAGAAGAATTTTTTTTTTGCTTCGTTCCCCTCATCAGTTTGGTGCACAATGGCAGAAATAGTTGGGCTGATAGAAGGAGAGGATCTTGAAAAAGGAGATGAATGAGCAGCTAGGCAAGATTGGGACACTAGTGCTGATGCACTTTCACTAGTTGAAACTGATTATGAAACTGAGTTGCTACAGAAAACTGAGAAGAGGGGTGGGGAACTGCTGCTCTTTTAATTCCCTCTGGAGTTTGAAAACACTTTCCAAACTGTTTATGAAAATACAAATATATATTATTTTGCTCCCACAGCCACCAACAGCAAAAATGCATGCAATTATAGAACGGACTGCAAACTTTGTCTGCAAGCAGGGAGCACAGTTTGAGATCATGCTAAAAGCCAAGCAAGCACGCAACTCCCAGTTCGACTTCCTGCGATTTGATCACTACCTCAATCCCTACTACAAATTCATTCAGAAGGCTATGAAAGAGGGACGATACGCCGCTCCTTCTGAAAATAAAGCGGACGAGAAGAAACGTAAGTTGTTGCTTGTCAAATGGGTGGCTTCAGAATGTGAATTATTTGAACATCAACCGATCTTCTGTGATAAAATAGGCACGTGTTGTTGGTGTGCTGCAATGGCAGTGCTCTTATCCTGCAGCTGAGGTGGACATGATAATTCAAAATTTTGCTTAGATTGGAGGAGATTTTTAAAGAAAAGACTTTGGGAAACTCTCAGATACAAGAACTGCTGTGATCTTGGAGCTTTTAGAAACACTTGTACAGCTCCAGTCAAACAGAAGGTTGGTCTGTGCACTTAAGTTTTAGTTTTATCGAAGGCTAGGATTATCTTCTTGTATCTATGCTTTTGTAAATAAGCAGATTTATGAAACCAGTAGTTTCTTAAGAACACATGCTTGTCCTGGACCATCTTTATTTCCCAATACAAATCCATAGCAAACCCAGATAAAATTCAGACATTGCTTTTATTTAGACTCGAGAGTCAAGTCTGAAGATGACGACGATGATGATGATGACGATGATGGAAATTATCTGCATCCAAGTCTCTTTGCATCTAAAAAGTGCAGTAGACTTGAAGAGCTCATGAAGGTATTTGACCCTATTAAAATTACTTTCTTCCTTGTAAAATGTCTTGATTTATGGGCACAAAAATTCTAATATGCAGGTGTTAAGATCTTTTGTTAACAGAGTGTTTTGATTTTTTTTTTTTCCCCTCCAGTTTGTGTCCTAGTAATTTAAGTCTGTTTTGGTAAACTTTCAAGTTACCTTTTCTCTAGTACATAAATTGTAGTTTTTCCATTTGTAAGGAATTATATTTCTATTTTTGATGCCCTTTGGTATTGAGGGCATCACTCAAGGATTTATCCCACAGAACCTGTATAGAAGCTGAAGAGATTAAGATATTTAATGCCTTCTGTATATAAGCTGAGAGAGGATGTTTTCATTTTAGATTTTAGTAGATAAAATGTTTACATGAAGTAATAGTTTCAGCAAATAATATTTTGACAGAATGTACTACTCAATAAATGTAAATTTTGCTGGGTGTGTTAGTGATTTTTTTGTTTTCCAAGTTGAACAGTGTTTGAGTAATGGGAGTAACAGACGATTGTGTGCATTTGAGGCTTTCAGAGGAATGGCAGTGGTGTTGTCTGATACTTAGACAAGTCAGGTTTTGTGTCTTATACCAGCTTTCACGGTAAATAACTAATAACTGCTTTTTTTTTTTCTTTTTATTTAATGGTTTTCTGTTCACATGAAGTATTTTGCGGTTTGTTTTCTACTAATTTTCAAAAAACAAGTTGATTCTGAATGTGACAGCTGCAAAAACAGTAGCTTCCATATTTGGACAATATTACTGATATCTATTAACATAGATAAATTTGCTTTCCCAACTAGATTGATGTTGTTGTGCTTTAAATTTATGCTTCAAATGTTAATCTTCTTTATCTATTCTCAAAATGTTTTCAGCCTTTGAAGGTAGTAGACCCTGATCATCCACTTGCAGCACTGGTGCGCAAAGCGCAATCAGATAATAACTCGTCTACACCACAGTCAACAGATGGGGCAGCTGTACAGACATCACAAACAGAATATTCTTCTGATTGTAAGTGCATTGTAATTAGGCAGCTAGTGGTGTGTCTGATGAATTGTATGTGGATGCTGCTGGGAAGAAAATACGTTAGTTTCATACTTGATCGTTTGTAACTGATGTTTATTCTCTTTCAACTTCCTGAATCTTGGAAGGTGAATTCTTGCACTGGTATCTGACGAAATGTTAGTGGCTTAGGAGAAGCACAACTGGGGTGGAAGGGGTGGGCAGGCAGGAGGCCAAGTCTCCAGTCCGTGAGTACAGTTAACACAATACCCTTAATGTTTTTTGATAACTTCCATCAATTTCTGTTAAGCCTAATGAAAGCCTCCACTGTTGAATATGAAACTGTCCTATAAGGTAGTTAATGAGAGTCCCATAAAAAAAGACTGTACTATATTAAGTGAAATGCAGATGGTAAATCCACTTTGAACAATTTTGCTGGAATATCTAACGCTAAGAAAAATCTTCAAAGGTAAAACTGTATAAATGGAAGGATCCCACCGAAGTGATAAAACCAGGTTTTAGTATAATATTCTGTCCTAAAGTTGGAAGTAGTTTTACAGTAAATAAAAGTCTTCCATTACACAATCTGTTCCTATAATTTTTCATTATTTTGTCTTTTATTCTGTGCAGTGTGACATGTAGAAAATAAAATTCAGCAATATGCAAGATTCACAGTTAAAAATTGACCTTTTAAATTATATTTCTCATTATAATATCTGAGTAGGGAGTACTAACTTTTAAGTTCCATAGCTGCAGAGGGCATTCTTTAATAAAGGAGTAGACATCCTATTTTATCTTTTGTTTTTTTCTCAAAAGAACAACAAAAGCAATGATAAATTTAAATGATAAGCAAGTGGTGCAACAAATTGTGTGCTCAACTGATTTTTCCTTGCCTAATATTGAAATAATGAAGACTTTCTCCAAATGATTACTAAATCTTTATTCTTAAGAGCTTTCCTGAACTATTTCAGATAAATGTAAATACTTTCCTGTCTATAACCTCTTTTAAGAATCAACTTGGCTATGAAGTTTTTGGCAGTTTTAGAAATTGTAGCTGCTTCCTGCAGGCTTTGTGTAAAGCTCCTGAAAGCTTTGTAGGTTCTGATACTCAAAAAGGTGAAGTTAAGCTTAATTGGGTCTATGTGCCTCTAATTCTTTTCAAATTTCAGAATTCAGAAAGTCTTCAATTCCTTAAATATCAAAGTAAAACTTACCCTTTCATTTTTGGGACTTACCACTTGACACTACTGAGCTATAAGAAAGTTTAAATAGCAGCCCTCTCTACAGTAGGGTTTCATAATATTATTAATTTTTAGGTAATGAATAGTGTTCCTTGAGGGTGGTGGAGTTCTTGGGTTTTTGGTGAAGTTGTTGCTAATAAGCATTACCATGATGACCTGAGTTGATTCTGATGCACTGTAGGTGCATGGAAGTAATCTTTATCTAAAACTGTACTGTTAAGAGAATCTTAAATCTGAAATAAGATTCTGTGGAGAAATGGAACATTACTGGTTATTTCAAGCAAGGCTAAAATCAGAATAGGTATCTCTGTAGAATAATGCTTGTCAATTTTCTGATAACTTTCATGTCAATCTTGAATCTGAATGTATATGATGCAACTGGAGATTGTAATTGAGTAGCGATACCAGTTAAGTTTCCAAATCCTTTCCCTGCCTTTAAAAGTTAACAGATCTTTATTCTGCTCTCCTTACACATAACTTAAGTCATTGAAGGAAGTAAAGACTGCCACACAGGAATGTTAATGAAACTTTTAAGAGGATAATTCATTATAATTTAATGCATTGATTAAACTTTGCCTTCAGAAATGTAAACTCTTACTGTAGAGCCTTTGAAATACTTTACCTGAACACTTTCTGTTTGTATGTCTTTCTGCAGAAAATCTTTAGATTTACAAGAAGTAACTGCCATTTAAAAGTGTTAAGCTAATTAAAGCATTATAAAATATTGTCTTTAAAGAAAGCAAGCAAGCCATAAATAAGCCCTTGTACTTTCGAGAAATATTTAGAATTGGAGAAGCCTGTAGCATGGAAAACTTGCTCATATCAATTGTTCATTGTATTGGTGTAAATGGGAAAACCTGTCTACTTTTTGAGGTTTCAGTAAGTAGGTGTGTGTCTATATATAACTACATCCTGGTTTAATATATATATAGTGATCCTAGTGTTTTAATTTCTTGATGTTAATTTTGAATGTATGCACATTTCTTTCTTAATACATTCATAGCTTTAACTGAGTTAAACTGCCAGAGGTGAATTAGATTAGGAAGAATGATTTTCTAATAGGCCTTCTCTGGTTCACTTCTTTATTCATGCCTATTTGGCTTCCAGCTGATCTTCAGTACATTCTGATTCTGTCCCTTAATCTACATATTTCTTACTCATCCTGAGTGCATTAATAGGAACATTCTTTATTTCCTTTTTTTTTTTTTTTTTCTTCCACGCAAGAAATTAAAATACCATTTCTTAGCGTGTTTTGTGAATCTGGATTCTCAATGTGTTGTACTGATGTTCTTCTTTTAAATTGTGTGTTTTCTTCTAATCAGAACATCGTTCTTAACTGTGTCTTTTTATAGCAACTGTGGCAGCCATGTATTATAGTTACTATATGCTACCTGATGGAACCTATTGCCTTGCACCTCCACCTCCAGGAATAGATGTTGCCACCTACTACAATGCGTTGCCCGCAGGGGTGACTGTATCAAGCACTACAGGGGTGACAACAGTACCTCCACCCCCTGGTACTACACCTCCACCTCCCCCAGACACAACTGAAAGCAGCAGTGGGTTGACTTCTACCACAACGTCTACAAGGTATCACATACAGTTGTGCTTGTTGGTTGGAGGGTGTCTTTCCTGCACTTCAGAATGAAATATTTAGTAAGGGTTCTGTTCCTGGTGATCCCCCAGTAACAGTGGCCAGTGTTTATCCAGCTTTGATTACCTTCACTTTGGTCTTTGATATTGTATGTGGCTATTGTTACTCAGATACTATGAAGATTTTGCATGTGGGAAAATCAAGTTATTTTAACTGCATAAAGAACCCAGAAAGCAAGCGTCTGTGTAATGGCTTTTTTGTTAAAGCGAGAGTGTGAAAGGTATTTATGTTCTATTTATAAAAGCGATGTACTTTTGATGTTTTCAGCACAATTGCTCCAGTGGTTGCTATTATACCTCCACCCCCAGATATCCAACCTGTTATTGATAAGCTAGCTGAGTATGTTGCTAGAAATGGGATAAAATTTGAAACAAGTGTTCGTGCCAAGAATGATCTCAGGTAAGAGAAAACATTATTTTAACTTCTATTTTAAAAGTTGAGGTTTTCATTTATAAATACGTTACCAGGACATGTGGGTCTCGAGAAGAGAAGTACTATCTTGTTTTGTTTTGTTTGTTTTGTTTAATTGAAATTGAGAGACCTTTAATGCCAAAGCATTATTGCCCAGATCATCAAAACCAGCATGCCTAACAAAAACATCTCTAGAAAGAATGCTCTGAGTGTGTATCCTCTGGAAGTTCATACGTTCCAGTGCTTCCAGACATCAAATAGCATTCTGTTTGCTGGGGAAAATTAGATGGTAAAGGATTATTGGTATTTACTACGTTCATGTGCATTTTCACATACTCGGTTTTCTTTTAACAGATTTGAGTTTCTGCAACCATGGCACCAGTATAATGCTTATTATGAATTTAAAAAACAGTTCTTTCTTCAAAAAGAGAACAGTGACAACTGTCAGGTATGTGAGTTTATATATACATATATTAAAAATGCAGCGTAAGGGAGGAAAGGACTTGTTTATCTGTTGTGTTACCATGAGACATTTTAAAAATGGAACACTGAATTATGGAGAATGCTTTGCTTTCTGTTGCTTTTTAGTTTTGTATAGCATATAAATAAGGATGTGTGAGCTGGTGTGATAGTTAGTTCTTGCTTGTTAGTATAAGAAGCCACTCAATCTGGTTGTAACATAAAATGGCAACCTTAAAATCTTTCAGCTTCCTGTACAATGGAATATATGCTTTGTGGAGCTTTAGAGCTTTATAGGATTGGAATTCATGTTCTGTTGCTAGACGGGTTAGATATCGCTTTTAAACAACTGTTCCATCTCGTATGCCTCATGGTTCTTTGTAGAACAGTAGCACAGTAACTAGACTACTTTTCTGACGTGCTTTTTTCTGAGGGAGCTTTTGTTAAAGAAGAGTCCTGTCGTGATTGACTGCAACAATATTGGAGCCTCAAAATCTCCCATCAGTTTCCTACTTGCTTCTCTTCTAGTCCGTGTTATTAGAAGATAATACTCAGACTTGACATCCTTGTTTTTAACTATTATCATGTTAGCTAATCTCATTACATTGTTCTCTTACTGAAAAGAAAATTGCAAATAGTATCAGAAATACACTACCTGATGTTAACTTTTCATGGGAAAGAGCTATTTTTTTTTTAGGCCCTATGTCATTTGTCATCTCAAGGCTTAGATTGGGGAGCCTTAAACAGAAGAAGGTAGGCCTGTGGGTAAACTCCTCAACATCGCTTTGTGGAAAATGAAGAAATTCAATACTAGTTGCTGTTTGAAACAGTAGTGTCTAATATTTTGTTTTAATAGTGAAAAATGTTTTGAAAACAGTTTTTAAAGATAAGCTGCGGTAAATATGATCTTGCTTAGCTGATAAATTACGTGCAAAATTGTCCTTTACCACAATGCTGACTGTTACTCTAGAATTTCTTATTTGCAAATGAGTGCATTGAATTCATAGTACTTACATAATTAATAAGGACTTGTTAACATTTATTTTGGGGGGAAATTGTACACTAACCAAAGTGTAATAATAAAGGATTCATTTAAAGTGTTCAAATGAGTACAGCTAAGAAGCAAGCAGAAACTGGTTTAAGTCCCTTGAGGTCATGTGTAGCAATGCATATTTTCCTCCTGCATGGTTTTGTAGATAATGCCATTCTCTTTAATTTTTTTAGAATAACGATTTCAATATTATCTTTATGTTTTAGTAATGTACGTATAGGCAACTAATGGAATTGATTGTTCTCCTTTTGGCCATTAAAGTTAATAAGAAATTGTACCACTGGCTTCAGTATATACAGGAGGAAGTCCTTGATTTCCTTGTGTTTCTCCCCCTTTGAGGATTTTCAGAAATTAGTTCTGTTGGTCAGGGAATGGCTGCAGGGAGCAATGAAAGTATCTCTTCAATACCTGCTATTTCAACATTAAGTATACTTAACAGCAGCCAGTGGAAAGCAATGATACTATTTATTGAGAGAGCTCATTTAAATGTTAAATTACTTGATGTCCTTGCCTGACTTGCCACGTAAATATATTTAATGTTCTACAGTATACATCTTGAAGTTTTTATGCTGTGAGTTTAGAGATTGTCTTGAATGATTCAGTCATGTAATAGTAAAATGAGTAATTCTTTAGCCTTGAAAATCTCAGCGCATCTCTACTGTATCAATTTAATGCCACCCAAAACATTGATAGGCCCAGTGCTCTTCAGCAGAATGTTGGAACAAATCGAACCCGTTAACCTGTGTCGATCCCTGTAAAACTTGATTTTATAAAGAAGGTATCATGCAATTGTATATTAGGAAAAAATGCAATAAGCTTTCATTCTGTCGCTGTGAATTAACTTTAATGGATTTTTGTCCTGGACCTGGGAGATCAAGACCTAAAAAATACAGTTGGGGGGAAAAAGTACATGCGTTTAGGGTCTAATTTTAAACCCATAATTTTTAAAACTGTTTTTGGCAAAAGTGTACCAGCTGAAAAACATTTTCTTTCCTGTAAAATAACACCACGTTCTTACTCTAGGTCTGTAGTTTATACAACCTGTGGGTTTACATGAAGTAGTGCATTATTTATAAGAAGCAGAGTTTTGGTCATGACGACTTAGTGATGTAAAGTCAGCTGTTAAGTATTAGCTGGTAATGTGATTTTTTTTTTTTTTAAATGGCTGGCAAAATTGCAGCTCCACAGACGCTGCATTAATTCTTTCATGAACTACTCGATTGGTAAGCTTGCACATTTCTTTTGAAAAGGGAGTATCTTCATCTGAAGATGTTCCAGCAGATACTGCCGGTGATACCCCAAGTGAGACTCAGTTTGCAGATGAACATGCACCTGAAGATGCATCTGAGCCAAATGCTAAGGGAGTTCCAGGAACTAAAAAGGATGTTCCTCCTAAAACTGTCAGTGATGGTAAACTGGTGAAAGGTATGTTAGCCTGATTTGTTGGGCGTGAAAATATTTGTTAGCATATAAAGTAGGAAAGAAAAAGCAAGGGAAGAGGCAGGGGAAAGTAGGGGAAAGAATGTAATTGTGTGGAAAATATTTTCACTGGAAGCATCAAAAAGACTGAAATAAGTAATTTGATTGCTTTTGTGTTTCTTATCAGACATTTATGATCTGACAGAATAAATTGGTTTATTCAAAGTTGAAGGCTTTTATCAGTGACCTCAGTAGAATCTTGGGTTTTGGCATTTTAAACTTGACAGTTACAAGCTCTGTGCATGAAAGAGGTTATTCCTTCTGAATAAAAACAGTAGTCTTATTTGAAGCCATACGTATGGAGGAAGTACACTGGGCTTACTACTCAATTGCTTAGTCTTTCTGTGTTGGATGTTGGTCATGCTGGAAAAAAAGACCCTTTTCATGGCTAAGTAAAATGTGGTCCTAGCAGCAGAGGGAACCCAATCAAAGTCAGCTAATGCACTATTAGTGTCCCGAGTTGGAGAAGTGATTATTTATACCTTAGAACTATTGGGAAAATGTATCTTGATTTATTTTAGGGTTTTTTTCAGTAAAAATTAGAAGCTTAATCTTTTAGCTAAAACTGAAAGCCATTATAAAAAAAAAAAAAAAAACAATCAGGAAAAATACTCTTGACCTGTGTTCCCATGGATGGGTACTGCCTTCCTGCCACTTCAGTGGCTTTCTTAATTGCTGATAAGTTTATCTATTCCCTGTGGTCCCTTGGAATTCTCTTTTTCCCGCTTCTCACTGACAGTTCTTCCCCCTCCATGAGCTACAAGCTCTTAGCCATGGTTGTCTGGCTGTCCATACACTGCAGTTTCTTTAGACAGGTTGAGTAGCTTCCCCAGGGAAGGAGCAACCTTCCCTGTCTTCAAAGATTCCCTATTAAGAGCATTTAATATACAAGAGAAAATTACATCACTACTTCTTGTTGTGTTGTTATAAATGGGGAACCGGAGCCCACACTTCAATAATAATAATCTGTGCAAATTTAGATGATGGAATGTAACCAGTGAGTCATTTCATGATAATCCTGTGCCTATAAACTTATTTTCATTTCCTTTAATATGGTACAAATCCCACTTTCTTGTAACCTAAATACAGTACTTGGCTGCAAGACACATAGCATCCGCATTAGATTTTTCTTCTGCCTCTGAGGGAGTGAAATCCCATTTTAGGATTTGTTTTGTCGTATGGAAAAGTTGGAAAATCACTATTATAACATCTCATCTCTTGGAATTCTTTATTTCTGAGCCTATTTCCTTACTTCAGAATTACAAGATGCAAAGCTTATATTTTTGCAAACCTTGGTATGTAATTTAATGATTGCATTGAATTTCCCTGATTGAAATCTTACAGGATATATATGCAAAAGACATCCTGAGAAAGAGAAATATTGCAGCATACCATATGGTAGTAGGTTGATTTGCTTGACATCTGTGAGAAATTCCATTCTTTATTCTTAGAAGTTGTATTTTGGATAAATGATTTAGACATTATTTATTTATTATTTACTTGCTTATTTTCAGCAAATGGTTAAAAAATGACCCAAGAAAAATTCTGTGAGGCATTAGCTAATGTACAACTGTACTTAAGACTGAACTATGCTTAGTATTATTTGAAGATCCGTTAATACAATCTAGCTTGAAATGATCCACAATTTCCTTGTGATATTCCATATTTTTTACAGGCATTCTTCTTCCTTTGTGTGTGCTGGCACAAGTGTATTGTGCTACCCTTTTGTGTTAAGAGTAGTAGGAGTGTCTTGCAAGGAATAGTTGACCACCAATCTTGCTACAACAAGACTAGCTAAGATGTTTGGGGAAAGTACTTAGCTTTTGCATTTATATCTCCTGTAATGAAATGTTGTTAACTCCCCTACGTAATTAATTTTCATATAGATGGAAATAAGTCTTTAAATACAGTTCTGTGAGCCTGCCAAATGCTATTGTTGTGCAAACCATCGATTTAGTGTGAAGGAAACATAAGGGACCATATCATACTGTAGTGTGTCAGATGGGAGCCTGAGCACAGAGTGTTTTCATCTTAAGCCTAGAAGAGTAGATTGTTCATTAGGGAAAAGAAGTAGTACTGAAATGGAAATTTATTTAGGACAAAATATGAAATTATTTATCTCATCTCAGGAAATGTAATTCCGAAATGGTTTAGTGTACCTTTCTTTTTCCCTGCTGCTACTGAAGTATTAGAAAAAGGCTTTGAGATAGATCTTAACAAGGCAAGTGAAGTTTCCAGCATTTGCTTTTTTTAAAAAAAAAAAAAATAAAAAATTCTGTTGTCCTTTTCCTCAAAATAATTAGCATAATGTAAGGATGATACAAGTTTTGTTTCTTTTTTTTTTTTTTTCTTTTTTTTTTTTTTGGTTTTGTTTGCATAAGTTGTGGTTAAAGTCAAAAAAATTAACCTAATTTCTACTTTAATACTATGATGTGTAAAATCACCTTACCTGTTCATTCACAGCATCATTTGCTCCAATAAGCTTTGCAATTAAGGCCAAAGAAAATGACCTTCTTCCTTTGGAGAAAAACCGTGTTAAATTAGATGATGACAGTGATGAGGAGGAAGAAGAGGGCAAGGAAGGCCAAGAAAACGCTAATGCTGCTTCAAACCATACTCCAGCTGTTACCACTCCTTGTACTGCTGCTGAAGAGAAAAAACCTCAACTTACACAGGAGGAGTTGGAAGCTAAACAAGGTATCCCATGTTATACTGAAAAGTGAATGAAAGATTGAGTCCTTCAGGCAAACTACAAACCTGTCGTGAATAAGGCTGGCATTTTAGGGTTTTTTGGATCTTCACTATGTCATGTTAACAGGAATTGGAATTATTTTCTTTTCTCACACTTTCCTGTGAGAAAATTGTTAAAAATTTTTTGGTTTTTTGTTAAAAATGAAATCTTCGTTGGCTGCTCGTCTAAAATCAAACTTGTGACATGCTGGAGTTGAGTACTTTGCCCTAATGCATGTTCCTTCTGAATTTTATTTTGTTTTTCCATTACAACCTCAGAGTAAAACACTAAACTTCTAATATCCAGTTGCATTAACAGAGCCCAGAAAAAGTCATGTCCGTTTGTCATTTTCTTCAGAGAACAACAAAGTGCTTCAAGCAATTTTCACTCCATATATAGCGCTCCCATATAGACCTAATATCACCTTGTTGATGTTTTGTTATTCTTATGCAATGCCATTAAGTCTTTGTATAGGTTTTTCCTGTTACTGCGTGGAAGGGCGGAAGGGTATGCTGGGTGAATTTGAATGAAATCTTTTAAAGGGATCACATTTCCCCTATTCATCCTCAAGGCTGTTTCACAGCAGATTGTATTTATTAAAGTGGAGATGCTGTGTTTACCAGCTTAAAAACTTAGTATTTCTCTTACAGCTATAACTATGACATAGGAATTTAATTTTTCATTTTCAAAATGTGGGGGGTTTTTTCGCCCCTAAGTGGCAGTTCCTTTATAAACTCCAGTATCACCAAGTACACTGCGGTGCTACATATATAAAGCAAACAGGAAATTTATTGTATGGTAATAAATTGAGGTGTAAAACATGTTTGGAAAAAGTTCTGTGTGGGAAAAACTGCGACTAAAATAAAACCACAGCCGTACGTGTACAGAACACAAAAGTGGAAATGAAAGATGAAAAAGGTTAGACAAAATATTGTTTATAGATACATAACTAAATAAATTGGCTTATTCTCTTCTAATGATCAAATAACAATAACCACTGGTTATAACAGTGGTGCAACAGTTTCTGAAAATTGCTGGAGCAGCCCTTTGTGCAAACAGTTTAGGATGTATGTAAATAGGGCTGGGAAATGTAAGATAAAGATCAGATTGTTGGAAAGAGCTACATGGAGAGTTTGCATTGCTTTAACAAGCACAGGAAAAAGCTTCTGAGTTTACGGTGCTACTTTTTTTGAGAGCTTTTGTAAATAGAAAAGGGCAAGTATCCCAAATTTTCAGGATTGGATTTTTATTTTATTTTCTTTAAGCCTAAAATTTTTTACTTTACCTGTACTGCTTTTCATGAAACAAATGATATATCTATATATTAAAATGCTTGGAATTTTGTAATGTAAAGCTGATACATTCTTATTATGTCTTTGAATGGGTGTATTGGAAAGGTTTGATAATAATTGGAGAGACTGGTTGGTTGTGTTGATGTGTGTGTGTGTATGTGTGTGTTTCAAGGAAACTTAAGTTCCCTGAGTTCTGCTCACTCCAAAGTTTATGCTTAATTATCTTTCTTAGCAAAACAGAAACTAGAGGATAGATTAGCAGCTGCAGCCAGAGAGAAGCTTGCACAGGCCTCCAAGGAATCAAAGGAAAAGCAGCTACAAGCAGAGCGCAAAAGGAAAGCTGCACTGTTCTTGCAGACCCTGAAAAACCCTCTGGCAGAGGCAGAGACTGAGAAAATTGAAGAGAATTCCTTCAATAACGAGGTAAGCAGGAAATACGTTTCTCTTTACCGTAAAGCTAGCAGAAAGCGTGGCTACAGAGTGTGAATTTGACAGTATGTGATGAAGTTGACTGAAGAGATCAAAGCTCTTCTAAATGGGGAGAAATTTGAATTTTAAACATTGCTAATCTTTTTTCAGTTATCTTACAGATGACTCTCATCTGTCATTATAGAACTGATAGGGAAATATGCATAATTCAGAGGTCAGTTAGCCAGTTATAGAAAGGAAAATGAGCTTACCAGTTTAACTCTGCTGGTGGTCTGTGAATTCAGATGCTTACCTTTCAAGAGTATTTGGATATCTGTTGTCATATTTACTTATTTAATATGCTTTGATGTGAGTAGACATCTTCAAGATCAGAAAAGACTAACAGGCAACTAAGCTTACCTTAAGACTTATTTTGCACCTGTTCAGCTGGGTTTTATGTTTGATTTTCATGAATTTAAGCGGCAAGAAACTGAGATTAATCGTTAGTGAAGTTACCTATGTGATTTAAGGTTTCTAGCTCAGACATCATTACTCAAGAAAACAAATACATAGGTAGGAGAAAACTAGGCTATGTAATGGTTGTTCTTCATAGTGTTTGTATTAGTTGGGTATTTCATGTAAACTGTTTAAAAGCTTAGAATGCTAGGATGTTTTTCTCTCTCTTTTAGGCCCAAGTTTTGTATGGGAGTTGTAAAAGATTTTGGCTTATTATAAGGATATGATTTTTAAAGCTAAATTTACAGAGAGCAGCATGAAATTCAGATACATGTATGCATGGTACTCACTGGGTATAGTCAATGAAGAGTCAAAACAAAACACAGTGACATAAATGAGGGATCTAATTATTCTGCTAGCTGTCTTCCCAAGAACTGGATGTAGGCATACTGCCTGTGCCTACTTGATCATGAAATAACCTAATCCACTGGGTTTGTTCAGCAGAATCTCTTACTTTGGAGAATAGAGGCAAGTATCATTATGTAGCAAATCAGTTGGGAGTGTTGGTATTTCTGTGCTTCCTTCAAAGAATGGTCATAGAGTTAAGGTGCTGGAATGATATTTGTAGCTTAAAATGTGCCTCAAAAAAATGGAATAATGACTGAGATGTATATTAGAGCGTGAAGAGGAGTTGAGAATGTCCATGGCAGCTGTGTAATTCCCGGGAGATCGCCCCTGCATAATAACTGTATAAAAACTAGTAATGCTCTTTATGTGTATACAGAGTGTCTGTTTGTGCTGAAAGCCTGCTTATCACACAGCGTAGAAATGCATGAAATGAGCAAAGCTTTTTTGACCCATCAGATTTTCCTGATACCTAGTATTTCTTGAAAGAAATGCTGGTACTGAGTATGCATTATAGCTTTGAAGAAAATTGATTCTACCAACTGCATGTAAAGGACTGTCAATACCACAGAACGTAGCATGTTTAAGCTTCTTTTGGCTTCATCTGAATCTTAAAAATAGTCAGATCTACTTTTTTCCATAGCTGAATTATTTATTTTATATGGTTTCCTGGTTTTCCTTAAAGTGAAATCAAGCAAGAGGAACAAAAGGCTGAAAAAAGAGCTTGAGCAATGAAGCAGCACAGCTTTCCATAAATGACCCTCCACCATTCTTGCAGGCATTACAACAGCACAGTTCAGCAGAGTGTTTCCTCCAGCTGGTACTTGGAAGATGGGTAGCTTAGCTCAGTTTCCAAAATGGATCAGCTTCCAGTAGTCGAGTTGTAGACAGTGATGGCTTTGCCCTTTTTCAGGACATGGATAGACAGAAACTGGGTGGCATCTCGCACCTTGTGTTTACATGTATAATTCACGTGGGCACTTCTGTAACAACACGAGAATCACACCAACAGGCACGTCTGTCAGGCAGTGTCAAGTAAAGTGAAGTTGCATTCTGCAAGGAACATACCCTGTGTGTCTTACAACAGCAAACAACCTGTGGTTTTGATAACTGCAGCTCTTCTAGATAAGCAGAGCTGGAGTTTACCAGGTTATCTGGAATGCTGCATTAAAGTGCTTTTTTTATTTTTACACAAATCAAGTAAGGTATTTCATAATCTGAACTGCAAACTGTACTCCAAAATTATTAAAATTTAAATTATAAAAAAATAAGTTT
>JAAGNO010028444.1:0-19414 GCA_033439905.1 Ceryle rudis | reverse complement strand
GAGAGGTTCACTACCAACAAGCCATTACTGTAATGGTATTTGTGATTTGTATAATGGTGATTTTACCCATAGATCAATTTACTGATTTGAAACTAAGCCTCCTGCAGTCTTGAAGTCAGAAACTAATTTTTAAATGAGCTAAACTTTACATAACTTTTCCTAAAAAACCTCTTCTCAAACAGAAGGGGAAGAGTTGACTGGATAAATGATTCCGTTACCCCAGAACAAACACAATATAAAGCTGTTTACATTATCTTGCCTACACAGCACAGCGTAGCATTTTCCCTCTATATAATAGCTTATTCTGCATTTACAGAACAGGGATATTATGTGTTATGACAGAGCTGTTTTATCCTGTTCAAAAAATGACATGCATCAATGGGAGAATATCAAAAGAGCACAAGGAGGAGATTTTTTATTATTACAGACATGGTAGCCTGTCGTAAATTAGCAAGGCCATTATCAGCCAGAGCACCGATATATGCCTCTGACAGGAGCTCATTTCAGAAGCTGTGACATCTTGATTAATGCAATATACTAGCACTGCATTTTACATGCTATATATCCTTAGAAAAGTATATCACCTTGGACAGCATTTTGTCCTACTTCTTGGCAGCCCACATTAAGGAGCTGGGTATGTGCTTTGGCTAAACATTGGATTATGTCTACTAATGATCACTCAAATAAAGACAAGGAGCAAACAGTCTAAAAACTAGTTTTTGGAAGAAAGTGTCTCTTCTTTTTATACCATGGAAACAAATGCACAAACAACATCCAGTGAGCTTAAGGCTTAATAAGAAATAGTATGTTTTCAGAAGTTAAAACAATTCCGTTGATTGCTTTAAGCACTACTTGTGCCTGAAAATTTTCTTAGATGCTGTTTGCTGGAAACTGTTTCATAGGTGATCTGGTTCTGTAACAGCTTCATCGTTTCACCTTGCCTACAAAAGCAAGTCGGGGCCTCAAGGGAAAATCAGCATCAGAGACCTGAGATGAACACTACTGAGTCACAAACATACCATGTGTTTTGCAATATCTGCATTGAATCTGGGGCTACTATTCTCCTTTACCAGTATAGCTGAGCTTGAGCTGCAAAGATATTCATCAAAACCAGGTAGAAAACATGAGGTTGCTGCCACTTTTTTAAAGGATATGGAAAGAAATACTCAGTAAGAGATTTCCTATTTACCTGCCCCACCTCCTGGGAAGGGGTTCCTGTCACATCCATTCCCACATGAGGAGTAACTGACAAGGAAAGAGATACAATGGGCCCAGCCCCACATGCAAACTGTAGCTTAGTAAAACCAATCAGAAGTAGAACTCCACAATTTATCTACATGAACCATGTCCCTGATCCTCCTTTCACATCAAAAGCACCACATGAGCCTCATCTTCACAGATGCCCTTCCCACCTCTCAGTCTGGATGCTAGAACGGCAAGATAAAACAAGATAAAAAAAAATACAAGTGTTTTCATCACATGGGTAATCTGCTCAAATTCAGGAGAAGATTCCAATTTATTTTGCAGGAAACAAGAAGGAAATATTATATGTTTTAAAATAATACAGCTTTCAGATCCCTTTGGCTAGCAGCCAAAAGGAAGCAAAAAAAGTTTCTCAAGAAGCTGAGACACAATCCATGGGTTTTTGATTCAAGTGAGGCCAGCGAGACACATCACTGCACCCCAGGTGCAACTTCACCAGACCCACATGATTTTGTCTCTTTACTTGTAAGCCAATTGGGCTGATCGGTTTTGAGAGCTAAATTGCTTTTACATAGTGTAATCTATTCAACTGGCAAGTACAGAGCTGCAGTTGTATTTGAGATGTGGACAGCGCAGGTTATGTCCAGAGATGGAAAACGGGGTATGCGATGGTTTGTAAACCTTGGAAATTTGGGTTTCAATAAGAGCCACCTCAAAAGAGAGAAACAATAACCGACTTGCCTCCCAGAGTAATTTCCAGCCATAAACCGTGGATGGCTGTGAACATCACACATTTCCCTTACTGAGGGCCAGAGGAAAGAAAGCAGACACGAAGAAATTAACTCCAATCAATAGGGAAAGCACCATCAGGGGAAGCCTGATTTTAGAAATATAAAGGCATGCACCCTCATGGTGCTTCTTTTAACTGCAGCTTTGTTTGAAATACATTTGCTACTGCTTTTTGGGACTTTACAGTGGCTCAAGACTTCAGTTTCTCCACAGCCTCCTGTGAGGATCTTACCCTCGGGCACATTCTGCCACTCTCCCTCTTTGCAACATGTGCAGGTAGGTCAAATTCCTTATGTTGGGTCAGCCCAAGCCTGTCTATTTTTTTTTTCCTGGTGGATAGTGTCAGATGAGGGGAGATTAATGTATTATCACAGAGCTTTTGATTTAAAATTAGCTTATCTATTGAATCTCTTTCAACTGGCCTTTTGAAAAGGATAATATATTCCAGCCACTGAGCAAAGATGTCTCCTCTGGCATTGACTGAAATAAAAGAGCAGTTTTGCTTGAAGAGGATTCCCTTTCTGACCCTTCTTTCACTTGAGACTTTTGCCGGCAATTTCGGTAACCTGAAGCACATCTCTAGCACATAGTCATTAACCTCATGAACCAAAGAAGAGTGAGACTTGGCTGGAGACATACCTATTTCCACACTTTCCCTCCACTGGCCAATCCCCCATTTTGCTCAGATTTCTAATCACTGTTCATTTACATCTTACCAGCTAATCTCTCCAGTCACCAAAAAAAAAAAAAGAAAATTAAAAAAAAATAATAAGTAAAAGACTGCATTCAGATACAATTAATGTTCAAATTGATTGCAAGTGAAAGCCAGGTTTTGCTTTGACATAGTTATGTAAATGAACACTAGAAAGAGTTAGACAGGTGGAGACCACAGGGTTTTGGTAGGCGAGTGTGTTGGCTTAACCCACCTGGGTTTCTTTTCTGCTTTGATACGCCCTTACAGAGAACTGACAATTATTTTACAATGGAAAGTCCTTATTAATCCCGTTACAGCCTATACTGCCAGCCTATGTAGACAAGAACACATTATACTGGGAATGAAGACTACACAAACAACTCAAGCTATACCGAAATTAATCTATCACAACAGAAAGAATCTCTAATTAAATATGCATAGAAATAAGTCAAAACTCTCACTGATCACATATGCCCACAACAGCACACATGCTTCTTGAAATAAAAGGGAAAGCTCTACGTTGGAGACTGCACTCCTGCTCTACAGCATTTGTTGATAATTTCAGAGATGAAGGTTTCCTACTGGCAAGTGATTTAGGGCCACTAAATCTAACACTAGGTGTGCTAAAGACATTTAATGAAAACAGGATTTCTAGAATGTCTTTTAGAAAATTTAGAAAAAGGCAAACAGTAGAGAAGTGTAAGGTACAGCATTATTAAGACCTTACTGAAACTTCCTTCAGATTCGAGCTAATGTTCAAGTGCGAGTGCATTTGCCACTCCCTCAGCTGCCAGCATTACCGCTTCTCATTGAAGCTACAGAAATCAGAAAGTGCATTGTTAGGTGATACCAGTAGAAAATCTCCTTCCCGCAGTGAAACTCTTTTACTTCTGTTTCCTTTGATAGACTGAGATTCAGAAAAAAGGAAGCTTGCCATTGCTGACTCTTCAAAGGCGCAGCTGAAGCGAAGGTGTGCCGCAGATTGAGGATGCGCCGAATGCTTCCATACCTGTGAAACATTCATGCCTGCTTCACGTACTTGAGCTTGAAAGATTCAAAGGCCCTCAGGTCTTAAAAGACCATCAAAACTACTGGCTAGGAAAGGATTTTATTACTTGAAAAACAGACCTCCCAGATTCGCAAGTTGCCCGGCGTAAGGCAGCATAAGAAGCCACCCCCACTCCACTGTATCTGCCATGGTTTTTCAGTACATAAAACTGTTGCTGCCTCAAGCAGATATACTACTAATGAGTTTGAAGTTTGAGATGTTTTATCACAGGGTATGAAGTTGGCTTTAGCATTTTTAACGGAACAGGTGGTTTCAGATGGTACACAGTATCTCCTCTTCATCACAGCCTGTATGTTACAGGAAGATCATCTTTAGCTGTAATACCCATTTTATGGCCGTGCTTTCCAATTATGTCTTTGGTGGTTTGGTTTTTTCCTGTTTTTGTTTTTTGTTGTTGTTGTTGTTGGTTTTTTTTTTAATCTTTCATTTCCAGCTTTTTTACTATTATGTATTTTAAGATTAATGTGAATTACCATATGGTTTAAAATGCAATAGACTTCAGTGAAAATCTGCACGAAGCACACCTGCCTGTGTTCTGTTAATGGCATTTTTGTCTGTATCATATTCAGTGCTTAGCTCATAATCAAAGCTTAGTACAGATGACACACAACTCTTGATGAGCTATAAACGAGCCTCCATCAATCCACAATCCTTACAGCAAACCCCACCTGGCTGCTTCAACATTTTCAGGTGTGCCACCCTATGTGAGGGTGGTAGACGGGTGACAGATCCTATCAGGGTCAAGTTCTTCATGCTAACTACCTTTGAGACTCAGCAGCTGATTTCAGGAGCCAGAAACAGAGCAGCAACGTGCAGAAGCATATGTGATACTGCTACCTCTGCACACACAATTTTTATGAACATACAAACAAACCTGTTTATTCACTGCTGGCCAATACAGAAGCCTAAACTGGGTGTCTCAGTGCATTTTCTCTTGAAACAGAACAAGTGCCTGGAGAAACACTGCAAAATTCAAAGGGACAGATAGAAAGTGGTGACTTGGTTCATGAAGAAGAGGAAGAATCCAAGGAGCACACCATTCATCCCATCTCTGTGAAGGGCAACAGCAACAAGAGACCTGCTGGCCTCTTCCTGGGGACACAGCTTTAGCTATTGGACTACAGTTGTGCAATTTACAGCTACTCCTGTCTTTAGTGGAAGGCATGCTATTCATCCCTCTTAGATAATGATGAAATGAAGTAAAAACACTACTCTGCAGCAAGACTCTTTCACTCCTAAGGACCTCAACACAGATAACTGAGTAAAGCTTGATTTTAAACTATACATTATACCAGAATAACCCCTCTGTGTCCCAAGATTACTTTAAAAGTGAATATCAAATCATAAACTTATCCAGCAAAACTTTATCAGGTCACCTATTTCCCTTCCAACCATTTCTTCAAGCTGGAAGAATAAAAGCAAAACTAAACATTAGAAGCACTAACCTGTCTCTCTGAACAACAGTTGAAGACTCTTTGCCCAAGTGATGTGCTGACCTTTGAAACACGAAACAGAAATGGGGAAATACAAGGAAAACTGCAGGAAGTTGCAATGCATTTAGGATGTGTCTACTGTAAGTGAAGCAGCACATGAGTTCTGAGCCATATGCCATCCCAGCAAAGTCAGGTACCTATTTCATCAATATCCATCTCTGCAGGGAAGGCTCCTCTTTGTAAAGTAAAAAGTTGGAGAGATAAATTTTAACTCTGCTCTAATTTAAATTGCTGTCAAGAAATTACTTGCATTTTTACAATACCTACTCTATAGGAATTTCAAAACACTCCGAAGTTATTAATAAATGCCATTCCTTACCACCCATGAAGCATGAGAACGTTATCCCCACTTTAACAGAGTCTTAACAGAGTGTTGAGATTAAGCAAGTTTACCATGGGTTAAGAAAGGAAGTCCGAAGAGGACAGAGAAAAATACTACAGCCCTGTCAGCTCCTTTTCCCCCCTGCTCCACACGACTGCAGATTTGCAGAGTATTTTTAAAATGTATCTCTATTAAAAAACAAACACACACCCCACACCCCCCCCCCCCCAAAGTAAAATAAATGGAACTTTATGTTTGTTCTCAAATTTAAAAGAACTACCCCTCTGACATAAAGAGGAATGCACAGCTTTAGCACAGGGGAGGGAACACGTCAGCCTGTTCTCAAGGTCTTCTTTCAGTAGTCTTCTCCCAGCTGCATAGTTCATTTGTCTTCAGAATATTCTTCCAGCATAACTGACTCCAAACCACCCCATCTGCTAAACGACAAACTGTTCCACTTCTTCTCAGTGGGAACACTGAAGCATAGAAGTCAAAGGTTATGCAAAAGTACCCAAGAACTCATTGTGAAACATGGGATTAGCTAGCGATGAACAAATATGTTTCTTTGTCTTGATGGTCGAAGTGGTTGCTGCCACTCACCACCGTTCAGGAGGGCATCAACACCTTGAAGGAGTGGCATCTTCATGCAAGTGGAAAGAAGATGATTTTCTGTATAGCACCCACTTCTCAGGGGCAGTGGGAGGGGTGTAGAAGGAAAGCAGCATTACTACTGCATTCTGCTCTCCTGATGGTTTATGCAAAGAGGAATGGCGTCTTCTTTGCAAAATGGAAACAGTCAATTGTAGGAACAGTAATTAAGCCTCATGCAGCTGCCAGCCATGTTCTCTCTGGAAAAACATTTCAATTCAGTCATCTTTTGTAAATGGGCAATAACAATTTGAAGGGATTTTTTTTTTCCTTCTTCTAAACCCCCCAAATTTCTATATAAAGTCAGCTGCGGAACTCTGCAACAGGTTTCCTAAGTAATACCTCAAATGCAGCTAAGGAGAAAAAAAAATAATAATAAAATAAATAAATAAAATTAACCTGCTACATGTCATGAATTCAGATATGAAGACTTGCTAGAAAAGGCAATTATTTCAGAGTTCTGAAATGCTTTATGAAATAAAGGCTCTTCAAATTTCTCTGTGTGATCCCAGTTTGTTAATTGAAGCTACAGGGATGAGCAAAAGGGCTGCTGAATGGGTTAAGAGAGTAGCTAAGAACATCCTTCGCTCACCATCCTGACTTGTCATAATATGTCCTTGCTTTAGGAGGAAGAAGACAAAACAAATCATGTCCGGTTGCATTGTTGATATGATTTTAACCTCAGGACAAACATCTGGACCAGTATCATTATTATTTGTTGCCATGATTATTCTAGAATCCACGGTTCTGGAGCAAGACCATAGCAATGCCAAACCAGTGTGTGCTGGCAAAATAAAAGGCTGTCTCTTCCCCCCAGAAACACAGATATCTAAAAAAAAAAGGTCAGAAATTATAAAAAAATCCCAAACAATAAAAAACCCCAGAACAGTAGCATAATACAGATGAACAGTATATATCCACTTCCTTTCTGTTGTCTCCTTTTAAGTAATGATTTGCATCTTTTCTGGTCTCTTCCTAGCACGCAGAAAGGCATTTCTAGCTGAGAAGGGTCTTTACGAAGCCTTCTGAAAGAGCACAAATTTCACTGTAACTTCCACCACGCAGGGCCTTTTAACCACAACTGTAGGCAAAACCTCTTGAGACACACCCGAATCCTGAAAGGATGAATGGGATTTGACTCAAACACCAACAAGGCAACGTGCCTGTTCCCTCTCCCAGAAACTGAAACCAAGACAGATACCCAAATTAGACACTCCAGTACCAGACATTTTCCTTAGTCTCTCTCAATGTTGGTTAGACAAATCTTTGCTAAATTTGTCAAATTGGAAGCTGAACAGCCCTTCTGCAGAACTGCTTCTGCAGACCATAATTACTGAACGCGTTTACGACGTGTCATAACTGTGACTTTAGCACGTTACTTCCATTGGGTTTAAAATTTAATCTCATGTAAAACTTGCTTTTTTTTTATCTATATGATTATCACCAAAACTAAAAAGAAACTGTAGATGAAGTCCACGTGACTCCTTTAACATAACTTGAGATTGACCTCTAATGCAGAGAAACCCATTGCATTTGTTTCACATGTTCTCGTGTTTTTGTTTGTTTAAAAAGATTTTTCTGAGTCTTAAAGAAGATTTGGTTTTCCACCTTTTCAAGCTAAAGGACAATGAGATTAGATTTTGTGTTTGGGAAGCCCGTAAGCCTTGCTTTGGAAAAGCATTCAGCTTCTTCACAAGCACTGAACGGTACCAATTGATAAATTTATGGTCAACCACCTCATTTTCCTCTCAGCAGGTCCCGCATAGGAATGCAGCTGCAATACAGTCCTTAAGGCAACTGGAATTCAACTAAATTGCAAGGGAACTTGGGAATTCATATGCTAGTACAAATTCCTTTCATTATTATGAAATTTCTGCATCACTGCCTTCCTGAATTTATTTTCTTTTAAAGAAAAAGAACAAACAAACAAACAAAAAAGCATTCTCTTCTTCCCTGTCCCCCATTTCACCTACACACAGAACAAGCATCTTCCCTCTGTCACAAAAGGGAGCAAGCTAAAAAGTTTGAACTGGCAACTCAGTTTTCTCAAGTTTTTCTGTGCAAATGGGATTACTGTAAATCATTAATCATAGGACCAGCCACTGGCTCTGAAAGAATGCCGATACGTCTTCATCAGCATGCCTCTCACTGAAGGAAAGTATTCAAATGACTGGTGTGTTTAGAAGTATGCACTTCTCATGCTATTTAAAATGAAGAATGATTGATTTCAGATCTTTCATGAAAATTTGCAGCTGGGATATAACGGGAAGGGAAGAGAAATACTGATCTTTGACACCTAGGCAAACAGGATCCATACCAATGAAAGACTTGTGAGTCACAGCATGTCTTCAAAGAGAAGAACAAGGGCTGCAGCCTTCCTTGATGAAGGATGGTTGTAAACACAGACAGGCACAGAAACACGACACCCAACACAACGATCTGGTGAGCATCTAGAAATAGATTTTCAAGTGGATTTGTGACACATGACCTATTATACACCCTCTGACCTAAGCAGTACATCCTAAGCTCAAGAAAGGTTCTATGGGTGGCCTAGCAGGCTTTGTTTCTTCTATAGCAGCTCTAAAATGAGGAAATTGACTTTCATTTCTTTAAAAAGTTTTCTAGCATTCGCTTCTTTCATGTTCCTGTGACACAATTTGCGTGCTGACTCTGCCAGTTTTGAGCAACATCACCTGCGTGACACAGATTACAGACCGTGTGTCTACTTCAAGCAATATGTCTTCAAGCAAAAGGGGTTTCCCCCGTATGTTCTTTCCTCATGTACTGTATGAATGCCAACCGCACTGCAAAGACTCCTTGCCGAGGTACTGGGATCCCATACAGATGGGTTACGTATAGAAATCTGCAGTAGCAGACAAAAGGCCAGGACAAAGCTCCTTTGCAGCCTAATCCTGTTGACATTTGAACACTGCTGCCGATGGTGCTTCTGTAGGTCACTGTGACAGCTCATGCGAAGGTGGATCACATAACTGACAGAAAGAGATGTCACGTGCTTAGCTCCTGCCCGAGCAGAACTTCGGCGTGAAGGGACAACCACTCTGAATCACAGAAAGTCTGGCATCAGACAATCTTCCCTAGTTACCTGAGAGGCAGCCTGCAGGGAAACATTGCTATTTGCCACCTTTGTCCTGGGTAGAAATGAGCTTGTCTGTACTGCTGAAATGAGGTAACCACGACCACTACATCATACATTACAATCTCATTTCAAAACACATTATTTCTCCCGTTTAACAGCAATATCTAAAAGGGAAAACAGAAGAGCGTGAACTAACTAGTATTGACAGGTTCAATTTAATAAACAAAAGTTTTATGAGTACTGCAAATCAGAGTCATTTAGATTCTGAAGATTTCTGACAAATATTTCAGCCCTCCAAATAGAACACTTGAAGAGATCAGTCAGATGAAACATCTCTGTGAGTCCTGAATACAAACTGATCATTATTTACAGTGTCGGGTGTGCGTGTGTCTTCCTATGTCCATAAACACACTTCCATTGATATTAATGGGGAGAAGAACAGTCTCATTAGTGTTGTATGTTGAGCTATTTATTTTTTTTAGTCTGGGGATTTCTTGGATAAATTTAATTAAACTGTGCCTGTGCTTTCACGCTTTGAGAGCTTGGCATGGGTGGCTGAAACGTGCGTGCTTACTTGACAGTCTGTTCCATTTGCTTAGCAGTCTTGGAGGGAAGGAAAAAACAGGGAGAGAGAAAGCACGTCCTCTGTCAGTTATGTTTAGTCACTTGGACTAAACCCCACATTTCTGCTTCACTCAACACTTACATAAAATCATTAAACTTGCTTGTCTGATTATAAAAGGACAGAAACTGATTTTAACTCTAATAACCTGGTCACTCCACACTAGCACGATATAGAGAGGAGATGATGATACCATTTTCCCCTTTCTTTTGCGTTTTGCAATGTAAAGTAGGTTACGTACCATCGCGTGGGGTCTGTAATATATCAGTACCAGCCTAGAAGCTGAAAACATAATATGACCTTGGCAAGCAGGTAAGAATACACAACAGTTTTAAACTCATCGCTATCTATTTGCTGACTCTTTTTCTGGAACAGTCACTATTTCTCAGTTTACCAGGTTTGGTTTTTTTTTCCACTTGAACTATGAAGTGGGTATTCTCACATCTGAAGTGCTTATTTGGGCCTAAAAATTGAGGATAAAATCTAGGTCCTGCTGTAGTTGAAGGGAATTTTGTCACTGACTTCAAAAGTGTTATAATTTCACCTTGTGAAATTTAAAATCCTTGCCTGGTGAATCTTGCACATGTTTTCCATGAATACCCAATTCTGTCAGCTCTGAAATACGATGTATAAGGGGATGCAGCAGGAAAATGATAGAAAAAAATGGAGCACTCGGTTTAGACAGAAACAGATCCGTGTGGAGGACTTGAGGGAGAGGCCAAATTTGGGGAGTCTACAAAAGAAATAAGGGAGAAAATAGAAAGGCTGTAACATCAGCAATTTACTTAACTATCAACTTCACATATGCATCGTAAGCACGCTGCAAGGGAAGAGCTAGACCCATTTTATAAGCTGGCAAATTCTGCTACAAACATCTTTAAATGTGGGTTTTGTTTAAGATCTTTTTCATCACTGAAAGCCACACAGAACATAGAAAAGCAGTTTTAATTACCACCAGCTTTCTGTTCATCCTACGCTTTACAGGGGAAAAAAACCACTGCAGTACTATTTTTTGATGTTTTACCTCGCTTAATATGATAAACAAATCTTTTCAATGAATGATCAGTAAAATTTCACCTCGAAAGAGGCTCAGAAAAAAAAACAAAACAAAACCGACGAAACACATGATCAAGAATTCACTAAGCAAGAAACACAACCACACTTGCATCCAAAAAAACAAAAGCACTCAACCCAGGTGCACAATACCAGTTTAAGCCATTCTTTCACTTTATGATACCTGAGCCAGTCTCCCATCTATTCTGGTTTGACTGCAGTAAAAGCAAAATAATACTCTTATCCCCATATTCATTAATATGCAGACTACAGATTGATATAGAAAAGGGGATACAGGAGTGGAGAGTAAGCTAACCCCACATTCATCAAAGCAAACCATTTACAGTTAGGTGGACTGCAAAGTGAGCTTTGCCCTGAATTCACTTATATCAACCAGTTCAGCCACTTCTGCACAGCCAACAACATTCCATGTGCAAGTGTCACAGGGTAAGGGGCTTGTGTCCTGCCTTCTGTCCTCAAAATTCAGCCAAACTATTATATTCAGATGGCCCAATGGAAAGACCTTTTGTGAGCCAGCACACGCTTCTGCCCATATAGATAACTAAATACCTAGAGCACGCTATATGCAAACACAGAATAAAAGTCTGCAAACAAACGTCTGCATTGCCTTCTCACAGATGCAAATTATGACCATCTCCTCTTCCACCTTGTGGCAAGGAACAAGGACACCCCTGGGGAGCCTGCTCCTTTCCAGTACAGCCAACCCTGCTCTCCAGGCACAATGCTTGCACAAACTGGCATTCTCTGGCTATGCTCTTACCAAACTCGGATGTTCCTCAGCTATCTGTGCAACTTCACCAGCGCTACACCACCAGAACTTTGCGTGCAGAAAGGTGCTGCACCCGATATCCATTCATCTCTCTGTTGCTATAATTAATGCTAAGCCCCAAATTGGATTAGCCATGTAAGGCAGCTCCGTAAACAAGTTAATAGGATCTCTCTGCTAACAACACTGTTACCAATATCCAATTACTGTAACCAGGTATTAACCTAATGCTGTTAATCTGTCAGATTCTAAAACTTAAAGCACAGCGCTGTAACATTTTAATACAATTAAAAAGTAATTCTTCCCCTTGACTAAAATATGTGTACTAATTAACACTTTCTTTTGATATCACAGCAACGGAGATGTAGAAAACAAACAAACAAAACCCCCAAATCAGCTCAGGGCCTGGGAATTCCATTACTGCCTTTTTTTTTCCCCTGCCTGTTAGTAGAAAAGACCAATGTGTCCAACACACTTTGAATAAATGGCAAGAATTTTCTAACGATTCTTCTAAATTCCTTTAAAAACAATTAATAAAATTAGTAACAATTGCTACCAGAATCCACTGTGGCATAATAAGGAGAAAACTTGCTCATTATTTAAAACTTTTCTCTCCTAGGTTCTTTTACCCAAATGTGAAATGCAGTCTATGAAAGAAGGAATGGAAATTACTAAAAAGAGAGCCAACAGCTCATTTGGAATAGACCACAAATTCTATCAGCCAACTGATTGGTTTCGACGTTCCGTACAGGAAAGGGACTAACCCAATAATTACGATTTCTGTTTGTCCATTCCGTTTTAGCACAGCAAATCAGGAGCTTGCTAAGCACTTACACCGTTCGTGGGTGCAGGAAGCTCATGTAGGACATCAAGGTACAGGGGGATGAGCACAAAAGAATGAAAAAAAATGACCCGCTAAAATTTGCATTCTGGACAGCACAGTTATCTCACCAAAAAAAAAAAAAAAAAAAAAAAAATCCTTCCCACTGTAAAAAAGGAAAAAAAATTAACTATGGTTACCTTTATCATCACCAATTTCATGTTTCTGAATGAATATTAATTCCATTCCTGCTCCCAAAGTGCTCAGCTCAGCGCCGGGCAGGCAAAGAGATGCTCTCTGCCGGGGGCTCATCTCACACCTCCTACGGGCTCCACGCTCAGGACCTCCTTGGAGACCCATCCCTGCCCACTGCAGCGAGGAGCTATCTGCGTGTGCCCAGCAAGCTGGTGGGGATGGCTAGGACCCCCCTGCCTCCAGGCAGCAGTGCTGCTGCTGCTAGTGGGGGTGCTGCAGAGGCAGATGCAGAGAAACTGGTCATAGCTGTTAAGCAAGCCAGATCACAGCATGAGGTCTACACACCGTAGTATGGGTAAGGGATTCAGCTTGCCCTGAAGCAGAAGGAGCTTTTAACTTAGCATGGGATCAAAAGGCTGAACTTCTCAAGAGTCTGAGGTATAAAGGAAATATTAATTAAGGGCTATGTGGCGAGTTCTCTGTTAACTTTAAGCATGAGAAAGAAGTGTATCAGAAAACAGAATCTAGACTGCAATTACTAAAGCGTAAAACAATAGTGTGCTGATGGTGTATGAAACAGAAATCTGAGGCACAAAATCAGGTGCAAGTAGAAAGAGATATCAAGGGTAAAAAGAAAGCACAAGAAGTACCAAGAACCAACGTAAGCAACATCAATTTATAACATGTAAGACCGAAAAAGAAAAGAGCATGTTGGGGGATATGTAGAAAAGTTTCCAGTTTGTCTGATCCAGATAATGTAAAGATAAACATATATGCTAGAAACTTAAAAAACTGATGGAAACACTCTCATGGAGAAATGGGGAAGTAGTGGAAAACAACAATCTTTAAAAGGCAGAGACCAGCCGCATGAAGGAACACATGAAGGAGCACAACTGCATGGGCAACGTCTACGCCCTCATAGATTCAGAAGTTGCAATTACATCCTCAGTGTGATGGGGCACAACCAACACTTCCAGGCCACCAATTTACTTAATATGGTTTTAGTGCTTCTTGACCTCAGCAGGTGTATTCACTTTAGTACTTACTCTTCTGGTACTAACTTACTGACTCAGGTCTCTACCTGGTGTGGAAGCACAAACCTGTGCTCCAATGTGCAGCACTCCTATGTCCTACCACTCCTGATATGGAAAACAACTCTGCTCACGTCTACATTATGTTTCCCTTACCAGAAATCAGTAATTTGAGAAAGACTTCAAAATCAGCAACATAAAGATAATAAACATACCATTCATCAGCTTAAGTACTATTAAAATGATAGGTAATGGTATATGCTAGTAAATTCCTGAAGAGGTAGTAGGAGAGAGAGTAGGGGCACAGCAAGCAGCCTGCCCACAGACTCCCTCACTGAGGCATTACCTACACACTGCCCAAATACTGCCCTACCCGCTGTGCCACCACATAGTCTGGACCCAGGTGCTATTGCCCCTGCCCAGCATTCACTCTTCATTTTCAATCCTGCACATTCCCTGTCTCTGTTGTCTCTGCTCCTTTTACCCAAAGTAGGAACTTGCCAGATATCACCAACATTCAGCTTCATTTTACTGAGTGATCCTGCTCGAGCAGAGATGTGGAGAATTCTGCACTCAAGACATGCAAACACATACACATGGCTCTTCAGCTGCTGGGCCAAAAGCACTTGGAAAGCGAGGGTGTGTGCAGCCCATGATGTTTTGCACCTTCAGCTTAGCGTGTGGCAAGACAAATGCTGCTCTTAGACCTTTTATAGCCCCCTGGCTGCCAGGCCAAGTCCCTGCTGGAAGCTCCTGCAGTTGCAAAGTCCTGTTGGAGGCCACTGCACTTACATGCAGGGCAGTAAATCCAGAAAAGATGTTATAAACCATAGAAACACTTTGTTATCAAGTATAAAAAAAATATCTTGTTAAGCACAAGCAAACTGTGCTGGCCTTGCAAAGGGACTACTTAACCTTGAAAGAAACTCTACGTTCAGCAGTGCTGCATGGAGTTACCCATCCACTGAGAGAACAAGCAGAAAAACAAACACAAAAGAGGGCATTTATAACAAGATAAGTCCCTTTGCAGTGACACTGAGATATTTTACTCAGAGAACAGTCAAATTACATAAATAGAATTATTTTTTCTTCTTATTATTGGACAATATAGAACATTCAAAGCACAGCTATGAAACAGTTTTATACAGGGCACTTTTATTCACTGTGGGCAATACAAACTGGTACTATTCTGAAAGAGAGCACTTAGCCGCTAGAAAACTAATCCCTCAAGGACTTTTCAGATTTACCTCCAGTATAGAGGTTATTTCCATGGATGGGCAGAAAAGTCAGAAAAGGAACATAACTAGAAACCGTGTCTGTCTTGACCTTTATAGGAGGTTGAAAAATAAAGCATTTCTAGGAAAGACTGATACTCTGAGAGACCATCTAACTATGACAAACAAAAAATAAGTTACTAGGCTCCTTACCTGGTCTTTTTCAGTCCTTGCAACAAAATGATGAGCCATTACACATTACATTTAAAAACACAAGCACTGTACTCAGAACGCATTTGTTATCAGATTATTCACCCCTGCTCAAATGTCTGCAGCATCACAACAAGCCATAATCACACAGCTGAACTCAGACTCAGCAGTCCAGAGAGAGCAAGACAGTCTGGAAGCAAGTACAATTGTGGCAGAAGAGGAGATGATGGCTGATGTCCCAGTCCTGGCCACTCAAAGGTGTTATGTCCCAGTGCCAGCTTAGATGCCGAGGGATCTCAGCCTCCAGCTACCACTCCAGAAGGGCACGACAGTCTTGTTGGTCCTATGCTATTACTTCCCTTTGTACCCTTAGCTGTCTAAGACATTCTGTGAAGCTTTTGTAATCTGGTATTTAGCTTTCCACCTCTTATTTCCAGATTAAAGTCCACTCTGAGTTACAACAAGCAAGGAGTGCACAGTGAGGCGCTACTTTTTCTGCAGTCTCATCCTGCACTAGAGTGAAAAGACATGACAAAGTCAGTATAAACCCTTGCCCTCGATATGCAATACTTTGGAAAGAAAAAAGATGAAAAAGGCTGTCATTCCTTAAACGGGTCACCAGTAGTCCTCAGCTTTTTTATTTTTATCTCTTTTACACCATATGCCAGTTTGGAAGACAAGAGCACTTATGTGAAGGCCAGGGAACAACCCCCACACAGTCACCGCCTTTTACCTCTATCTGCAGTCCTCTTTCAGAATCCCTTACACCCAGTTTCAACTCATTCATAAGGTGAACTAGAAATGCATTCACTGACTTGCTGCTCCTATTCCTTGAGGGGCTAGTGTGGGCTCCCTAACAGAGTTTACTGATGCAGGATCTCCCTCTCATTTGGGGTGAAAAGAAAGGTTATGCTCCAGATGAGCCCTTGTAGCTCACTGTGGATTCCCCCTGGCTACCTTACAGCTCGAGAGAAGAGCTCGTGAAGATATTTTGGCAGCTGCTGGTCCACAGATAGACTGAGGCACAATCTCCCCAGAAAGAGACTTTCCATTCCCTGCATGCTGTTTCTAAGTCTGTCTAAAGACCTGCTTAAGGGAAGCTTGAAAGTGTGGAGACGTGAAAGATGTTTGACCACTTTTCTTACAAGACATGTCTCCATTCCTGAAGTCTGGTGTGTTTCCTTTCCCTCTCTCTTCTCCCAAATAGTGCTTATTCCATATTTCAGACTGCAGCCTCTTTGTCAAAGCTCTTCTGGATCTTCTCTGCAAGAGGATTACCTCGATGAACAGTTGTTATTACTTCAGAACAGACCTTCTTGACCTTCCACATGGCTTTGTAGATAGCTCTCTTAAGACTGTTTAGCATGTATACACTGTATACTGAACGGAAGGCACAGATGTCCCTGAGCTTTGGGCAGAGCAACTCTCCAAAGCAGCACACCGTACGTGGAAGCATCCCAGCAGCAGTGGGAGATGGATGGTGTGGGCCATGCCATATGTCCTTTAGAGAGATGTGTTGGCAGAATTGGGTCATTCCAAGTAGGTCCCTGGGAGGTGCGAGTCATTCAAACTGTCTGCACACACTTTGGCAGGTAGGTGCTCCCGAGGTTTCATCCACATGCACCAGATGGGGCACCTTAACCAGCACCACTCAGCACTAGCCAGGGAAGCTGAACCCCCCCTGGGGAAGCCTGTCAGTGCAGTGCAGACAGGCAGACCATCACCTGGAGTCACAGCAGACACACTTTCAAGACCGGTGGACGATGATGACTGATAAGAATCCATATCTGCTTTTATAGCATTTACTAATATGATAACTGCACAGCAGAAATAGCAGAAATAGCCAAAGTGCTTTTTCTTGAGCATTTTCCCAAGGTGGTGATTATGAGCATGGGATAGACTCTAATGTCCAATAACGACAGAGGTTCACCAGCTATACATGCTCTTTTTCAAATGATTCTTAGTGTCCAAAGGCTTTAGTCAATAAATGATCTAAGCCAACAGTGGAGCAGTTAAGATTGAAAAGGATCATTTTTCATGCTACTATATGCCCTTAAAAATTTCAGTTAGCCTATATAACTTTAATAGGAAATACAGCAAAAAACCATGATACGCTATGAATCCACAGATGGCAAATGTGTAACTCATGCCCAATGCTTACGGTATGGGAAAAAAAAAAAATAATCCATTTTCTAGTGGCTTGCTGTCTAACATGATAAATTAATCACTTCTGGGATAAATTACGGAAGTTCCCCTCTGTAATAAAATAGTAGTGTTCACACAGCATGGTATGTAACTACAGCAGAAACTGATCTATCCAAGCACTGCATGGATTTATTGAGACTGATTTATCAGTTTTAATTCATCCAAGCTCAAAAACATCCCAACCTCTCACAACATATGAGAAATTACTTTTATTTGGCTCCAAAACAAAACATTAATTCAGGTCAGTTCTTCTTGAGATTTGTCAAAACAGCTTTATGACCTCATCAAGACTCTTAGAGTGATTCAAAATTAAGTTAAAAAGAAGTCTCTGAACACGGGTGCGTTGTACAAATCACACCAGAATTTCAGGAAAACAGTTTGAATTACTTATACTGGAATTTGCCAAAGACATTAAATTTAACAACGTTTCTTGCAAGAGTACTACAGGGTTTAAAATGGTCTACTCAGTTCTTTGGCTTGACCTCTCACTGTATGCACAACAGCACAAATAGCATGGCACTTCCAAGCTCCATTACAGTATAAAATAGCAAGGAAGAGGATGCCTCACGTGATTTCCAGCAGCGCCTGTGCTGATACCAGAAGTCACAGCTAAGCCTTGTTAAGCTTATGAAATCCCACAGAAGCACCACATAGATTAGCAGTAGTAAATACAGTGATTTTGTATACAAACTACCCAGAAGTACTTTGATTTAGTTAGATTAATTCAGGTTTGATAACAGCAAAACTTCAGGTCAATTTCTGGTTATACGTGATTTCAGTCTGAGGTTTAAAGTGGTATTAAAGATTTGACAAACAAGATGCAGTTCCTTTGCTGTTTCTACTCCCTGGTACCAGCTCCCATGAGTCTCTAGGTCACCAACAACTAAATGTCCAGATATCTACTTAGAATTTAATTCATTAATTAACTTCAGACTTAACCTATGAGGAAAACCCCACTATATTAATTGCAAACAAGAGCAAATCAATTTTTTTTTTTTTTTTTCTTCTCAGAGAGCTTTATTCTGATACTCGTCTACCACTTGAGATGACAATTACCCTCAGGAATTATGAGACAAAAAGGTAAGTCACTTCAGTTCAATAGACAATTCATATTACATGGAACAGTAATTCATACTTCAGCACATATGAAATCTCTTACCTCTGCGGTTTTCCTCTCCCATATTTTTTTCACTTAAACACAGGATACTGATTGAAAAATGTGAGTCAAAACTGTTCTTTTAATCTCAAATATTGACAATCCAACTATCAAATTTACAGTATGCAGAACTTTCCTGTAAGGCATTTAACATTACAGATCCCAAGATGTGCAAGCTCAATGTAACAATGCTGTGCTCATCCTGCTGGCCCACAATTCTCCTAATGGCGCCTTTTGTCACTATATCATACTCCTTATAGACATAATAATTATATTAACCCAGCAGGCCTCCAGAAACATCATCCAGTGACAGAAGTTCTATGTAAAAAAAGTTCAGTTCACAACATAAATAGACAAAAGAGAGCAACAAAAACTTTTGTGTCAAGTTCAGACTTCGATCACGACTTCCATCACTAATTCAAACAATCTTTTGATTTTTGCAAATCATCTTTTGAATATTTCAGTCCCAATGCTCTATCCTGACCTGGTAATAAAACACAGATAATTGGGTGAAAGAAGACTGAGAGGGGATTTGATAAATGTTTATAAATATCTGAGGGCTGAGTGTCAATAGGAAAGGGACAGCCTCTTCCCACTCGTGCCCTGTGATAGGACAAGGGGGAATGGAGCACAAGAGGTTCCGCCTTAACATGAGGAGGAACTTCTTTACTGTGAGGGTCACAGAGCGCTGGAACGGGCTCCCCAGAGAGGTTGTGAAGTCTCCTCCTCTGGAGATTTTCAAAACCCGCCTGGCTGCGTTCCTGTGTGACCTGTGCTGGATTATATGGTCCTGCTCTGGCAGGGGG
>JAAGNO010028443.1:0-11583 GCA_033439905.1 Ceryle rudis | reverse complement strand
GAGCAGGGTGCTCAGAGCCCCGGCCAACCTCCCCTGGGATGGTGCCAGGGATGGGGCAGCCACCACCTCTCTGGGCATCTCCACATAGGAGTCAACTCAAAGCACTGTTGTTAATTCCACCGTCCCTTGTCGTATACGGGATGTAACCAGGAACAGCTACTGGGATTTCACTGGGGCGATTTCAGAAGCACACCAAAGTGACATCACTGCTGAACCCAGCACTGTTGGGTCAGGGTGTTCTTCCCCATAATTAAGATCTCATTTACTGGCAAATGTCTGGTAATAAAGAGACAAAGCTGCAGAAATTAATAGATCAAAAGTTGTCTTATGTAACCCTGCAAGGAGCTAGGAAAGAAAAAAAAATAATTAGTTTCTATTTAAGTTTTACATACAGCAAACATTTGATACCACAGGTCGGTGGCCAATGTTTCCAACGTCCCCCTCATGAGGTCAACTCTGAAAATAACAAAAAGACATCAGAACAGAAGCAGGTGTATGAGCCACACCGGGACCGGGCTGCTGGAAACTCACAAGTGGGCGAGATGAACAATTTTCTTTCTTCCTACTCTTTGATTAATGACATTTGGAAGCAACTGGACTTTTTGTTGTTGGTTTTGCACTAGGATCGCCCAATGAAAATCATCACAATCACAACAAACAACGTACAGCAAGGCAAGGATTAGGACAACGAAGTGGGACGTTTCAGCGGCGTTCTCCGGGAGCAGCGACTCGGTTCAGCATTCTGAGTTTAAGCAACAGAATCCAGAGATTTCTTTTATTAAGAGCTTTCTTTAAAAACAAAAAATGGGAACACCACAAAATGAGCAGTTCTTGTTAGCTATAGGCATACTTGGAGATACATTATATGGTTCTGCTGGAAGGAATTTTCATCGTTCTCACTGAAAAGAACAAAGATGGGCATCATCTAAACCAAATAAAGCAGCCACTGACATTTGCATCCTATTCACGTTTGTAACAGGCAGACACTGGACTGAAATAAACCAAACCACTACAACTGGCAGTCTGGGGCCCTGCTCTTCCTTTCCCAACATGACTGAATTTAAAGCTCCTTTCCAGCATTCGACCAGATAAGAATTTTCATGAAGGTTTAAACCTGTCTGCACGGTCAGATGTTAAAGGAATACAGTCCAGAAAGCTTTAGTGTAACTACTGCACTGAATTCTACGGGCATCACGGTACTTCAGAACCAAAGAACAGAATGAGTTCATGGCAGAAGATAAAAGTAAAGAAATAGACACAAAGGTCTGTGAAAACATCTCCCATTTTGCTGTAGGTGTCCATGGAGCGACTGATCACTTCTGCAGGGATTCCAGACAGTAAAAGAGCAGCAGTTAGTACTGTCGTTTTCACCTTCTTCTCACACTAAAAGAAAAAAACAAAAAACAAGCAAACAAAACAGCGTGACATTAGTTCTTCTGTTCTAATCCAATTCTAATCCAGTACGCTCCAAGGAGCAGGGTTGGATCAGTTCTCTCCAGACAGGCTCCAGGATTCACACCCCTTCTCTCAGCTACCGATCTGGGCTGTGATGGATCCAGTGGAGCCGGGCCAGAGGCTGGTTACCAGCAGATAAAGCTCACGGCAGATATTCCACCTGCTCCACGCTGGCACTCCAAGCAGCCTCTAAAATGGGGCTGTGCAGCAGCTTCTGCATGAGTGGGGAGGCCCAGACAACCTGGGTGTAAGGAGCCAGGCCGGGCCTCTCCAAGGGGCAGAACAGGATTAATCCCATCACGCTACTTGGCAATACCCAGTTACTTTTCTAACCCAGAAAGAAAGATTTAGGATCGAAATCTGACTGTTTCTTTCCATTTCAGTATGACTCCATGTGGCAGTTTTATCCTCTGAACTCAGAAAGGGCCAAAAGCCCTTCTGAAAGCCATTCCTCTGTCCTTAAGATGAGGAATCCCACGGATGTAAAGTCAGACAGGCAGGAAAAGGGGACAGCAGCTGAAAATGTTGATAATTTGGTGGTATTTCCTGGGCATCTTAATTTAATCCAATCTAAATGAAGCTTTCAAAAATCTTTCTAGGTTTCATGTGAGAAAAACGAAAGGTAACAAGCGGATTGACCTCATCTGGATATCAGCAGAATAAAAGTAAGTCGTGGAAAAGGAACCACCACTTGCCATTCTGAAACTGAAGAGCTGGTTTTAAAGACAGCAGAAATAAAATCAAAAAAAGACCTGGCAGATGAGCCAGTGTAAATCTAAGACTAATTCCACTGTCTCGTGTTGTGACACGTCAGCTTAGATTGTCTCCTGTGAAGTTTAGTTTTCGATGATATCCTTAACGACAGAACTGCTGATTTAGTCCAGCTAATCTAAAACTCCAGATTTAGTCTCCAGCTAATCTAAAACTCTTTTTAAAACGCAGGTTTTCCCTTTCGTCTGTGGATTGCGTCTCGTTCAATCCCGCTCTGCACTGCAGACCTCACAAAATCATCAACCAAACCAATACTTCAGCACAATTAACCGGTGTAAATAAATAAAGCAAGCAATAGAGCAAATCTTGCCAATAAGCGGCAAGTTTCACGCACAAATAGCTCGTTTTGAGCTGCCATTCAAGGGGAAGGCAGAGCCCTTAAAACCCAAGGAGTGTCTCATTTTTTAACGAGCGTCCTCCCAAATTTCATCCAGGAATCACACACAAAACAGCCGCTGACAAAGCAAATGGTAACCACAGAAGAGCAAAATTTTCCTAAATCCGTGAAAAAAAATACCCCCGGTCAGACGCTTTTACTTAGGCTACAGCTAAAGGAGTTCCTAGTTCATGTTTTCACAGCAACTTTAAAGAAAATTTAGACTAAATCAGGGAAGGTGAACTCGCGTCAGCTGTCAGCCTTTGATAACTCAGTGCTACAGTTTAAAAGGGAAGAATATTTCACAAGCATTGGTCCTAAACCGATACAATCGAAGCGCAAGTTTAAATGTAAACCCCTTCAAATTAATCTAATTCAGAAAAAAAAAAATACTTTACCTTTGGAAAGTACTTGGACAGTCCCATGTAAGCAAGTTGTAGAGTAAGAAATGGTGCGAATATTGACTGAAGGAACAGAAAAGAAATGAAAATTAACTTGGTCAGAAGTAACAGAACCAGGACAACACAGAAATGTCATGCTTCCCAAGTCATAAACCAGGTAGGCAAAAAAATTAATCAATAGCAACAGTATTCTTGAATAGTATAAACCCAAGCAGACAAGTTACAGGTCAAATATGAGGTTCTGTCTTATGTTATTTGAGTCTAAAAAGCTGAAGTCACAGCAGCATCCAGCAGGATGTAAAACTGAGCCAGGGTCCAGGAGGTGGGAGGTTGCACCAGCCACCCACCTTGGCCAGACACCTCGAGCATGGAGGAACTACTTCTCTCAGCAAACTGATCAATGAGTAGGATCTACTTATCTTGGGCCAACTATTGTTGTTCTGACTCTGTTATTGTTTTGTAGACTCCAATCTAGAAGAGCAGTTGACTTCAAGCTTACAAAGATGGAATAAACTTACAGGGGGACTTCAGCTGCAACAACTATTCCCGTGCTGCGGCTCCTCAAACACTACGGACCAAACGTGAGCTACTCTCAGCTGGCACAGAGGCTGCGCTGGGTAACACAGACTCATCTCAGCATTTATATAGTAGCTGGAAATGTAAAAAGTGCCTGAAGTTCCCAACTCTGTCCCTGCTGATAGACCAGCCCTAGAGAAAGGCTATTTCAGGGTAAGTAAAAACTAGCAGAACAGAGAAGGCTTGATTTCTTCCCTGAACTCACCAAGTACTTGCAGACAAAAGCCCTGACTGCGATGGCAAGCAGAGCACACCCCACCAATCTGAAAATGCGGAAAGAGTCAAACTCCTCCACTGCATTCCCATTCTCTTGGCTTGACTTCTCGTTCATCAGCTGGTTCCTCAGCTTCAGAGCTTCATCAAATCTGGATAAGTACTGGTCTAATCCATGCCTAGGTGGCCGTGGTGCGGCGTCGGATGGCAGTTCCCCTCTGCTACGGTGCCGGAGCTCACTTGTGCCCTCGCTGACAAGCTCTGGGGTTTTACTGAACAAGTCCTTATCCCCTTTGAGGTCTCCCATGCTGCCCCCGTGGTCAGCCGTGCCCGCCACGGTGCAGACAGAATCGCCAAGCACAATTCGCTTGGAAACGGAAGGAATGGGAAGGGAGTTTGATTTGTCTTGTTCGTGCTTTGACTCTGTGTGACTTTCATCATCTAAAGAAGAGAAAGGAAAATAGAGAGTTATGGACACCAGGCGTGTGGAACAACACTTCAGCCAGACTGGATGGGGGTGTGGGGCTGATGTCTCTCCAAAGGGAAAAGGCAGATTTGTGATTAATAAATGTGATAATCATTAGCCACAAAGTTCTTCGACATACCTGAATACAGGCAATCCCAGTTTAAAAAGAAACAGGCTCAGACTGAGGTTACAGATGATGACAACAAAAAGGGGAGAACACAACACGGACCAGACTGAGAACGCTCATCAACTTTCACCATAATTCTGCTTTTACACAACTGGTCTCCGCACGGTCACGGCTACAGGTCCTCCACCAACCTGCAAAGAGCCTGACACGTACCACTCACGTTGTGTTGCAGGGGACTCTTTGGAAGCGGTGCAGACACGAGACAGAACGCCGTGCAACACGGGGCGCACGATGCAGCTGTCAGTCAGCAATGGAGAAATGAAAGCACTGGACTTCGTTAAGCAACACCACGGCACATGCAAGAGGAAAGACGTTCCAGAGACGTGGAGTGATGCAATAAAAGAGAAAATTTTACAGAATCACACCTAAGGAGCATTACAGGCTGACAAAGGAGCAGGCAGTAGAAGCGTACTTTGGCTTCTGCTCCTCTGTGGTCAGAGGCAAAGCAGCGTTAACGTGCTCTGGGTTATTTATACCTGAAGACCCCATCTTACAGTGAAAGAGGTGATGCCAGAGAACACAAACCAAGCCGAGAGGCATGCAGGACATGTCTGGTCCTACCACAGGGGAAAGGCCAATGCTTAAAGCGTATGTTACCGTATTAAAGCCAATTGATTCAGGGCTTATGGGCACCCTTGTAAACTGAAATCTGACAACTCTTTCCTGACAGCACAGTCAGCCTCCTCCAAGGCTGTACAGAAATGTAAGTGACCCACCGAGGAATCTGCAAGAAAACTCCGCATGCCGACCACAAACATCCAATAACTGGTTGTTACCCAAAGGCAAGGAAACTTTGATCTAAACCCAGAGCTACGACAGCAAGCAGCTGCCGGATGAAAACGTGGGGGCCTCTCATCTTTTCTCCCATTAAGACAAATGACTTGGGAGTGCAATGACAGCTTGTCTGCTCGCCAGGTAAGAGCGGCAACGGGCCCCAGAGCCGGCCTGGGCACGGTGTCGATGACACGCGTGATTTTACCCGCGGTCTCCCGAGGACCGGAGCGGGTCGTGCTCCGCTTAGAGCGGCGCTGAAGAGGCAGATCGCAGTGAGGGGCCGAACCACCGCCGAGGCGGCCTCAGGAGAAGACCGCGGGGCGCGGTTACAGCCGGAGAAGGCCACAGCCGGCCCTTCACCGCCAGCCCCGCGGCCCGGGAGCCCTCGCACCGCCGCCGCAGACCCCACCGCGGGGCTCACCCTTGCCCGTCGCGGGCCGGTGGAAGCCCATGATGCGGTTGATCCGCTCCTCCGAGTTCATCAGCAGCTTCCTCCGCCGCAGCTCGGCTCGGCGCTGAGAAGCCGAGAGGCCGGCGGGGACCCCCGGGGGCACGGGGGACGCCGCTCCCACCCCGCCGCCGTCCTCCATGCCCGGCAGAAAAGGCCGCGGCGCTCCCTCAGCACCGCACAATGGGGCCGCCCGCCCTCAGCGCGCAGGCGCCAACACCTCCCGCTTCCCGCCGCTGAAGCCAGCGCCGCCATCCCGTGTAAGGGCAGGGGAACGGGGAGACGCGAGGGCAGGGCCGGCGGAGCCCAGCGCTCTCTGACCATACGACACCCACAATAAAGATGGCCGCGCCGGCCTCGGACATGACGTCTCGTCGATGGTGTCTCCGCAGTGAAGGGGCGGGAAGGGAAAGAGGGGGCGATGGCCGCGGGTCAACGCTGGCACCTCGGGGCTGAGGAGACCTGACCGACAGCTCCGCCCGGGGTAAGGGGTTTGTCGTGCCTGGGGGACAGGCAAAGCAGCAGGGATGTGGCCTCTGAGCGCGAGCGGGACCAACTCCTGCCTCCGTCTGCTTAAAATCCCGGGCTTCGGGGAGGCGACAGATCCCGCTCGTGACGCGGAGAGACCCTGGCACAGGCTGCCCAGGGAAGCTGTGGGTGCCCCTTCCCTGCAGGCTCGATCGGGGCTCTGAGCGACCTGCTCCAGGGGGAGGTGTCCCTGCCCGTGGCAGGGGCGTTGGAACTGGATGATCTTTAAGGTCCCTTCCAACCCGAACCATTCTATGGTAACGCTTTCTTTATCCCTCGGAGGTGAAAGCAGCGTTCTGTAGAGAAACCTTAAGTTTACTTAGAAAACAAGTGAACATTCACCTTTCTAACCAAAGTGCTATTTACCTAACGCTCTGTAACTAGAAAAAAACCCCAAACCAGTTAAAATTGTGACCATCCAAAACCAGCAGGAGATCAGAGATGCTCACAAGGCAAAGTTCAGAGAGCAGTTTGATTTCCAGCGCAGTGTTTCTGCTCCCAGTGTGCTCCTCCAGTAGGACTGGGCAGCAGGGATGGGGTTTAATCGATTTCTCTGTGGGAAAAGCTCCGAGTGCTGCTGCGCGGCTGAATTTGGGAAGCTCATTTGTCGTCTCTGGTGTCTGTCATCTGAAGCGATTGACTCTGTACCGAGGGAAAAACCAAGGGAACAAGGAACTCTCAAGGATTCCAGAAGGACCACAACATGGTATAACAGGGAACGTCTCCTCTTCTTTCTAGTAAGATACAGTTGACAAAAGACTTATATTCATGTAGAATAAAAGGTGGCAAAAAGTGATAAAACTGGTCTGTGGTAGTCTTCCCTCACCTGAACCTTCACATAGCTAACACTGGGCAAAAGTCTCTGAAAGCCAAACTAAATGAAGACAGGGAGGTGGGTACTTTCCATCACTACTTCAAACTAATTACCTTCAATATCCTTGGTGCTGAGCGACTTCCACTCCTTAACTCACAGACTCTACCACAGGCACCCGTTAGAAGCAGGACTGGGCTTCAAGAGTTCCAAAGACCAGTGCTGGGATGGCCACCTATGGAACACCGAGCTACAGAGGGAGCGGTAAAACCCAGCAGCAGCAGGATGGATTGGTACACGTATTGGGGAAAAACTTTATGCTGGCAAGTCCAATTAATATTTCTATGATGCTAAGTGATTTAGAGAATGATAGAATTCTGTCTTCAAAAACTGTTCAACGCAGAGGCCAAAGTACTGAGCTCGTGTAACTTATCTAGTGATGAACCAGACGCAGGGGTGAGGACAGCTTGTAAAAACCAAAAAAATGAATGGGCAAGCATAAGGTGGAATGACTTACAAAAAGGCGTTGAGAGAAGAGGATGTTAAATGAAGATAAAGGATTACCTACAATAACATGGATCACCATCTTGGGAACACTGCTGGAGGCTAAAGTCCGAGGGGTCCATGTGGTCGCAGGGTACCGCACGGCGGCGGGTGCGGCGCCACTGGAAGAGCAAACCCCGGTGCTTTGGAGGGACAAGAAATGCCAGAGAGGGAAGAAAAGGTAGAGTCAGCTAGAACTGATTTTCTCAAATTCCCTTCTCAGTCCGTATCACTTAAAATAGTTACATTTTAGCCCAAAGTAGAATTTATCCCTTGTTGGTTCGTGGTATTTATCTCCAATGGTCATTATTCTATTTTTATTTGTAAGAAAGGAGTGATGGACTTGCGTGAGTTCTTTCAATTAATTTTATTGAGTAGCCAAATCTGATAAATTAGCACAGATAAAATAAGCATTTGCATGTGTTACAAATGACTTTTTACAGGAATAAAACAGTGAAAATTACAAACTGTAAAAAGGTGGACAAGTAAATCCTGTCTCAAATCCAGAAGGGGGAAGATTTATAACTTCCTACTGAAGATCAAATGTTTTGAGTTCAGAAACCAAAGATTTAATATTACAATATTATACACTACTTTACAAAATTAAATTTACTATAAGGATCACATCCATAATAGTAAACAGAACCTTAAAATCACATTTAATGGTCCCTTACTTAACAGCCATTCTGCATCTTTGATTAAATTCTGTTAAAAAATTAAGTCTAAATAAAAGTGAATCACTCTGGTTATTGCAGCACAGTCTACGTGGACTTCGACTCAAATATCTTAAATTAAAAATGATAATGAAAGCAAAGTAAGATGGATGGTAACAGCGTTGGCTGAACACTAACGTGTCACATACAGCACTAGCTTTAAAAACCAAAAGCCTTCAACTAGAAGAATCGAGAATATTTGCAGCAGGAGAGCTGTCGTGGTGTGATTTAAGTACGAGAGCCACCCTTGCCTGGTTTTGCAGTTCATCTTCCACAGCCTCATTTTTCAATGGTAGGTAAAGATGACACATCGTAGGTGGTTTGCGTGTTCACCTCTCCTGTATTTCCCTTACAGGGATACAAGGGAATAAACTGCCAGGGACTAAACTAACCCCGCTCAGTACACAATTGCTTCAGAACCTCCATCTGATTCTTGTTTACGACATTTTGCTCTGTAAAACTGAGGGACCGTAAGACCAAGTTGTTAATTGCCGCAAAGACCATTAGCCTGGTGTACGTGAAGTGATGAAGCCACCTCCAATATTTATGTTACTTAAAAGAAAAAAAATATAAGGGATAGAGTAGCAAATACAGCCATCGTAAGAAACAGACCTTGGGTGGGCTGTTAGATGCAAGGATGACTTTTAACATCTGAGTGATAACCAAACCACAAGTTTTAAGTCCTAACATAGCTTCCATTTATGATTTAAATGAAGAGACCCCTTTCCCCCTGGAAAAAAAAATAACAATAATAAAAAAAGACTGTCAAAACTTAAAGAAACCTCTTTGCTCTAACTAGAAACTGTGCAATTCTCTGAAGCTGTTCAAGTAAATGTACTCCTGTTTGCTATGGAGACAGCAGACAGGGGAGCTTAAAAATTGGTTCAGTAAATCTTGTCATGCTCTTTTAGACCTTGTTCTGAACTTCAGCTTTTTGCCTTCACGCCACAAGAACTTTTTTTTTCCCCAAAGAAACTCCTCCCCTGAAATAAGGCAACTCCTGACAATCACCCGCAGCTACAGCCTGCAATGGCAGCAAGTGATCTCCCTCTGCCACCCTTTGTTGTATCACAAACTGTAAATGCCTAATCACCGTACCTGTTTGACCGCTCCTGATTTATCTGTTCAAGTTACTTGTCCCAGGTCTTGCAAGACCCAGATTTTTCCATACGAAACACTTCCAGGGGCAGAGGGACAACTTAAACACTCCTTACATCGGCAGCTATCGATGAGCTTCATCTCCAAACCAGAACCATTAGCAATATACTTTTATAAAATGATTTCATATTTTTTTTTTGTGCATTAATTTTCACTTCCTGTCCAATGTCAACTTCCACCTATAGCTCTGGCAGGGGTCTGAGAGTATATTTAAAGCTTTTATTTGGTGCATTACTGGCTTCGGACCTAAGGCTCATTATACAGCTGTAGTAAAAACACCAAAACAAACAAAAAACACCACTGAAAATTTCAAGTGTGTCTCAAACCATAAATCTTCAAATTCAATAGAATATTTTTTGTCTTTGGCAAAATATTTTCCAATTTTAAGGTCAGAATACTCAGCGTGGTCTCGAAACATTAGGTGTGAAGCGGTGTCACGCAAACTCGCTTCAGAAACACACTAGATTTGAAGTGGCCTAAGGTTCAGTTAATGTAAATAAGAGCTGAAAGTCTACTAAACATAAACCAAAATATCAGCAATAACCTTCCTCGCTCTCCCCCTCCCACACCATTCACAAACTGAAATGAAAACTACTCCTTTTACTGATGAAAACCCAGATCTTGCCATCTACTTCAGTCTACTTTTTCTGCTGGCTCAGCCGCTGACTTTTTTACCTCGTGTCTCATACGGGGCCCGCTCCTCCCCATTGTTTATTTCATTAGAATACTGACTTATTAGAAGCTTTATCAAATTCAGCCGTCCTGTCTGGGTTAGGCTTACCTTTAGTGCTATCAGCCATAATCCAATCCAAGCACTGGATTCTACGCTTCGGAATTATTTGTTCGTTTTCACAATGAACAGTTGTTTCATTGCTACTTTGAGATACTCTCTGTAATCACTGGATGCACTTAGAAAGAATTTCCCTGCAAATCATGATCAGTATTGTGAGGTTTTATATCTAGCAGCAAAAGAAAAAAAATAAAATAAAAATAAAAGCAAAGAGTTACAGAAATATACATTTTGAACAACAAAGAACTCGTTTATTTTACAAAATGTATTTCACCTTTTCAGTATTGCCTTTGTAAATATACTTCATGCTGCAACTACTTACAGTAAAAACATGATTTGCAGCAAATTAAAGGTGCTCAACCAGTTCCAACAGTTTGATTTTCTTTTTTTTTTTTTTTTAAGGTATAATATTATGTCGCTGCACATTTGATTCTCAGATGTGGTCCTTTATTTGCTTTAGTTCGTTGAAATCACAGTGAGAACTTCTCATCAACTGCCTCAGGCCACAGATTTAATGAAGATATTACAAGCACAATCGTTCTTTACTGCAAAAATCTTTCCTTAAAGAAGTGAGCCAAAGGCTAGTGTTTCATTTATTCACTTGCTGCTGTATATGGAGAAGGAATTCATAGTATGATAAGGCTGATTCCGTTCTGTCTTCAATCATATTTTGCAGAAAGCTTGATTTCAACGGACTGTCATCCCTTAAAAAATGAAGATAAAAAGTGTTTGAGTGACAGGCATTCGCCAAGATCTACAGTGCATCACATTACAGGTCAAGTAGCAAGATACTTCAAGAGCTTAAGGTCGTACGAAAAGAGGATCTCAAATAGCCCTGCTGATTAACCCTGACAAGTGCACTTATCAGCATTTAGTTCGTTTCTCTGACCTGAACTAAAGATTGTTCTGTCACATTTAGTCTTCTCTAGTCTGTGGACGTTCTAATTGGAGACAACTCGTAACAAGCCACCTCCTTTGTCAAGTCTGCTCGGCACAGCACGCACTACTGTCAAAACTGCCATTGAGAAAGTTCAGTACATGACATCCAGTTGTTAAGAGGTCCTTCAAGAAGCACAAAGACTGTTAAAACCCACTTACTTTATTGTATATAGTATAGGAAAGAAAGGTCTCTGTTCTCTCAGCCAAGAAATGAAAGCTATCGTTCTGATGGATTCTGCAGTTTCAAGTTCTGGGAGATGCGTCTAAGAGGCAAAAGGCATCATTAGCACAGATTTCTCAGAAAAACAGCCCAACGAAGAGACAAAGCAGCCCAACGAAGAGACAAAGCAGCCCAACGAAGAGACAAAGCAGCCCAACTCTACCCTTATCCGGTATAAAGGAAACCCAGCCTGATACATTTTACGATGCTTAGT